>CAUYRH010159794.1:0-10695 GCA_963574655.1 Perodicticus potto
CCTGTAGTCCCAGCTACTTGGGAGGCAGAGGCAAGAGACTCGCTTAAGCCCAGGAATTGGAGGTTGCTGTGAGCTGTAATGCCACAGCACTCTATCCAGGGTGACAGCTTGAGGCTCTGTCTCAAAAAAAAAAAAAAAAAAGAAAGAAAGAAAGAAAGAAACAATGTAGAACAGTGCATGAAAACATAAGCTGGAGCCATGGAGACCCAAGTTAAACTCCCAAGTCTACCATAACCAACTAAGTGGTTTCACCTAAAGTATATAACCTCTATGAGCCTCAGGTCCTCATCATGGAATTCTAATCTCTACTTCATAGTAAATTGGAAAGATTATATAATATAGTGTAAATATACTCAACCATTAGTTCCCTTCTCCCTAGCATCTGGAGCACAGCCTAGTCTAGGTGCAAACTCTAAAGCAAATATTAACCATTATATGTGACAAGGACCCCATTTGAAAATACAGTGATCAGCTAGGGTGCAGTGGCTCATGCCTGTAGTCCCAGCTGGTCCTGGCTACATGGGAGGCTGACGCAAGAGGACTGCTTGAGCCCAAGAGTTTAAGTCCAGCCTGAGCAACAGAGCAAAACCTCCTCTCTTAAGAAAAACAAAAACAGGCGGCACCCGTAGCTCAGTGGGTAGGGCGCCAGCCACATACATCGAGGCTGTTGGGTTCAAACCCGGCCCCAGCCAGCTAAAACAGCAATGACAACTGCAACAACAACAACAGAAGTAGCCAGGGCTCAACATCTGTAGCTCAGTGAGAAGGGTGCCAGCCACATATACCAAGCGGGGGCCAGGCCTGCTAAACAATGACCACCGCAACCAAAAAATAGCCGGGTGTTGTGGTAGGCGCCTATAGTCCGAGCTACTCGGGAGGCTGAGGCAAGAGAATTGCTTAAGCCCAAGAATTTGAGGTTGCTGTGAGTTGAGATGCCACAGCACTCTACTGAGGGTGACAAAGTGAGACTCTGTCTCAAAAAAAAAAAAAAAATAGCTGGGTGTTGTGGCGGGCGCCTATAAGTCCCGGCTACTTGGGAGACTGAGGCCAAGAGAATCACTTACACCCAAGAGTTTGAGGTTGCTGTGAGCTATGATGCCACGGTACTCTATCAGGCCAACAGCTTGAGACTATGTCTCACAAAAGAAAAAACAACAACAACAAAAATGATCAAACCACTTCCCTCCCCATCCTTAATCAATATGCACAGAGTCCCTAACAACAAGGAACGATAACGTTTCAAACACAAATACTAACTGCCATGCTCCAAAAGATACAGCTTTGTGGTATGGCCTCTTTAACAAATTCGATATATAGAACTGAACTTCAACAAGAAACAAATATGGAAAATAACATATTCTCAAATAAGGTTCATCCTTCACAAGACACTATAGTGAAATTTCCAGTGAGTCTCACCAAATAAGCATAAAGCTTACATCAAATAAGTTGTCTTGTTCAACTGACTTTTGAAAAGCCTTTTCTGATTTGTGAGTCTTTCTTGTTCCCCCTCGGGGGAAGCTTTCTTCCAGGGTTGCCATGTTTGAGTCTCCTAAAAAGAATGCAAAGATTAATGGTGAGATGTAACAATGGTGGCAGATTTCATAAAGGTTGTGATCAATGAGCAAAACATAGAACATTCTAGCAATGTGTCAGATGATATTCAGGACTATGACAAAGACGGTTGAGATGTCAGGCCCCTAATAATCTATACGCCAACTTTCCAAAGGTCTCTGCTTTAAAAGTCCACACACCTTCTTCCAAAAAATGAGTTATAGATTCAACATAGTCAATAGTCATTAAGCAACTACAGTTAGGTTAGAGATACACAAATGCACATATAAACCCTACCTTCAAAGAGTAGACATACTTTCTACCAGATAAAAAATCATGCAAGTACATTAGATTCTCCACAGTTGACCACCTCCCTAAGTTGACCTAATTTTCATTGACCCAACATATCCCACATGTACATATCAGTACAGTAGGCCTACCTCCTTATGTTGACCACCTCCCTAAGTTGACCTAATTTTCATAGACCCAACATATCCCACATGTACTTATCAGTACAGTAGGCCTACCTCCTTATGTTGACCACCTCCCTATGTTGACCAGTGTGTTACAGTCCTTTACATGGTCAACATACAGAGGTTCTACTGTAATTTAAAATACAAATTGGATCATAAACTAGCAACAAAGAGGAAGTGATGAGGCTTCTATAAAGGAGGTAAGCTTCATAAAGAAATTCCCTCAGCCTGAGCAAAGCGAGACCCCGCTCTACTAAAAGCAGAGTAACTAGAGGGGAGCTCAAACTATGATACCACGCACTCAACCCCAGAGCATCTGAGACTCTCTCAAAAAAGAAGAAGAAGTTCCTTTTGAGCTGAATGTTAGAAGATGTATAAGAAGAAGAAGAGGAAGAAAAAGTTCCTTTTGAGCTGAATGTTAGAAGATGAATAAGAAGAATGTTGGCGGCGCCTGTGGCTCTGTAAGTGAAGCGCCAGCCCCACATACAGTGGGCGGGAGGGTTCGAGCCCGGCCTCGGCCAAACTGCAACAAAAAAGTAGCCAGGCGTTGTGGCGGGCGAATTTGGCCTTTAATCTTATTTCGGACAAGGAGAAACTGAGGTTCCAAAAAGTAAGCCTGCTTTGGAGCCGGGATCCGGTGGCCGAACCACTCACCAGGCACGTTAGGTGCTCGGCAGGTACCAGGGGACCCAGCCCTGGGACAGGCCTGAGAGCCATGAGGTTCCTCCCTTCTCGCCTCTGCCCTTACTCACCAGCCCCGCAGCTCCAACACCTCTCTGCGACGGAGCCCACGGCACCGTAACACACGCGGAGACCTGAACACTCACAAGCCCATCCCACTCTTCCGGAAGCCTGGGCGGGTTTCAACGCCCTACTTCCGTTGCTAGGCTGAAGCCCACAGGAAGGGGAGGTGCCAAGGCGACAGGAAGCGGAAGGGCGGGACTTCGAGCCGCAGCCAATCGACGTCGGAAGCTGATCGTTTCTGTTCGGTGAACGCGGGTTGGGGGAGGAAGAGCTTTTTCCGGCTGGACCAAGAGGTGGCTGGGAACGTTGAAGGGCACTGGTTGAGGAATTTGTGGCTTTGGAGAGGTGGGTGAGGTAAGGAACCTGGGCTTGGACTTCGCGCCTCCGAATGGCTGGGCCGGCCTAGGATCTGACCGTTTTGGTTTGGGGAACACCGCGAGGTCTTCGTTTTAGAGGGCAAGAACGGGGGTAGTGGGAGAGGAGCTAGGGAAAACGAGAGGATACGAGGAGGCGGGCTGTGAGTGGCCGAGGAGCCTCGAATCGAGGCTGACCCGCCCAAAGGCTTCCACAGTTCCCGGGGACCCTTAGACAGCACTGTCTAGTGGGAAAAAATAAGGCCTTGCGCAGAGGGAGTCCCTCAAGGTCACCCAGTGTTTGATCGAGGATGTGACGAGGATCTGACCCCATCTCTGGCCAAATTAACCTCCTTTCGTCTGTATGTCCCTAGCTGGCAGATTCTACCGAGCTGTGTTTAAGGAAGCCGGCCATCCCAGCCTCCTTTTAGCTGCGCGGTAGCCTTTGTCAAAGCGGGAGTGTGGCCCGGCCTCTGCAGCTCGCCAGGCCCGCAGTAAACGGGTTAGATTTCAGTCTTTATTCAAATCAGCGGGAAGGCCTTTCCTAGGAGGTAGCCAGAACAGAGAACTGTAAACTAGCTCCTTGTCGTGGCTGCTTCTGACAGCTGAGCGTCTCTCATTCGACTTTGCCTTCTTTTACCTCGTGATCTCACCATTCCAGGTAGGTGTCCAGTCGGAGAATAGCAATATCGAGGAACATGGAAAGTAGCAAGGGCTAGTGGTTACTGTGAGACGTTAATGAAATGCCCATTTAACAGATGGAAAGAGGTATGGGGGGATTCCTTGTATTTAGTAGCGGTTAGTAGCTTAATTAAAAACAAAAAGAAAGGCCCAGTTCCCTTGGACTTTCCCACCGGCCACCACTTAACAACATTAAATCAAACTATGAGTTTTATGAAGGTCACTCTAAAACAAATGTTTCAGATTTTTACCCTTAAGTAACCTGCAGTTTCCTAAAGAGTGCAGACCCAATTATAAAGACCCAGACTAAATTTCCCAAATCATGCCTTTGCTTGCAGTCAGAAGTAGTCTTCTGTGGAATGTTATGAACATCAGCCTTCCTCCCATGTTGTGTAAATTGGAGGGAAATTTAAAGCATCTTTATAGCGTTCAGCATGCTCTCTCTTTTTTTATTTTTTTTTTTATTTTTGGGTATTCATTGAGGGTACAAGAAACCAGGCTACACAGATTGCATTTGTTAGGTTGAGTCCTTCTTACAATGGTGTCTTGCCCCCAAAAGGTGTGGCACACACCAAGATCCCATCCCCCTCTCTTGTTTTTTCTCTCTCTCTCCCTCTCTCTCTGTTCTTCCTTTGTTTGTGTGTGTGTGTGTGTAGAGAGACAGAGTCTATTTTTCTGTTTTTGCAGTTCTGAGAGGCTGGGTTTGAACCTACCACCTTCGGTATATGGGGTCGGCGCCCTACTCGCTGAGCCACGGGTGCCGCTCTGAACATGTTTTCTTAAAAAGTTTTGTTAGGGGCTCGGCACCTGTGGTTCAACAGGCTAAGGCGCCAGCCACGTACACCTGAGCTGGTGGGTTCGAATCCAGCCCAGGCCCGCCAAACAACAATGACGGCTGTAACCAAAAAATGGCTGGGCGTTGTGGTGGGCGCCTATAGTCCCAGCTACTTGGTAGGCGGAGGCAAGAGACTCGCTTGAGCCCAGGAATTGGAGGTTGCTGTGAGCTGTGATGCCACGGCACTCTACCCAGGGTGGCAGCTTGAGGTTCTGTCTCAAAAAAAAAAAAGTTTTGTTAGGGCTCGGCGCCTGTGGTTCACGCGGCTAAGGCGCCAGCCACATAGACCTGAGCTGACAGATTCGAATCCAACCCGGCCCACCAAACAACAATGACGGCTGCAACCAAAAAATAGCTGGGCGTTGTGGCAGGCGCCTGTAGTCCCAGCTACTTGGGGGGTGGAGGCAGGAGAATCACTTGAGCCCAGGTGTTAGAGGTTGCTGTGAGCTGTGATGGTATAGCACTCTATACAGGGCGACAGCTTGAGGCTCTTGTCTCAAAAAAAGGTTTTTTTTTTTTGTTAGACACAAGGTAGTGGAGGGTTATAAGTTAATGACTTGATAAAGTTAAGCCCTTGTTTTCTGTAGGGTTCCTCTTAGAAACCTACTTCATACCACAAGAAATGAATCCTTGGCTCTGAGCCTGTGGCTCAAGTGGCTAAAGTGCCAGGCACATACACTTGAGCCGGCAGTTTGAATCCAGCCCGGGCCACCAAACAACAATGACAACTGCAACAACAAAAAAAATAGCTGGGCGTTATAGTGGGCGCCTGTAGTCCCAGCTACTTGGGAGGCGGAGGCAGGAAAATTGCTGGAGCCCAGGAATTGGAGGTTGCTGTGAGCTGTGATGCCAGAGCACTCTACCCAGGGCGACAGCTTGAGGCTCTGTCTCAGAGAAAAAAAAAAAAGAAATGAATCCTAAAATGTATCATGAAATAAATGGGCTAAAAAATATGCCTTTAAAAATTTTAGTAAAATAAAACAGTTGACATTAAAACTACATCATAGGGCAGCGCCTGCGGCTTAGTGGGGTGCCAGCCCCATGTACCGAGGGTGGCAGGTTCAAACCCGGCCCCGGCAAAATTGCAGTAAAAAAATAGCTGGATGTTGTGGCAGGTGCCTATGGTCCTAACTACTTGGGAGGCTGAGGCAAGAGAATCGCCTAAGCCCAAAAGCTAGAGGTTGCTGTGAGCTGTGACGTCCCAGCACTCTACTGAGGGCAAGAAAGTGTGACTCTATCTCTTAAAAAAAAAAAAATACATAATAAAAGGGTTTTTTTGAGACAAAGTCTCACTTTGTAACCCTCGTTAAAGTGCTGTGGCGTCATAGCTCACAGCAACCTCAAACTCTTGGGCTCAAGCAATTCTCTTGCCTCAGCCTTCCAAATAGCTAGGACCACAGGTGCCTGCCACAATGCCTGGCTGTTTTTTAACAGACAAGGTCTTGTTCTTGCTCAGGCAGGTCTCGAACCCATGAACTCAGGCAGTCTACCGCCTGGGCCTCCTAGAGTGCTAGGATTACAAGCATGAGCCACTGCCCCCGACCTTTTTGACAGAACCTCAAGCTGTCCTAGGTAGAGTGCTCTGGCGTCATAGCTCACAGCAACCTCAGACTCTTGGGCTCTAGCGATTCTCTTGCCTCAACCTCCCCAGTAGCTGAGACTACAGGCGCCTGCAATAATTGCACTTGTCATTGTTTTAGCTGGCCTGGGCTAGGTTTGAACCCGAGAGCCTGGATATATGTGGTTAGCGCGCTACCCACTGAGCTGCGGGTGCCACCCAGTTCCCAGTAATGTTAATGTTGCTGATCTGGGACCAGACTTTGATTATTATTTTTTTTTTTTTTAAGAGACAAGAGTCTTATTTTTTCACCCTTGGTAGAGTGCTGTAGCATCACAGCTCACAGCAACCGCCAGCTCGTAGGCTTAGGCGATTCTGCTGCCTCAGCCTCCCAAGTAGCTGGGACTACAGGTACCCCCCACAACACCCAGGTATTTTATGTTGCAGTTTGGCTGGGGCTGGGTTTGAACCTGCCACCCTTGGTATATGGGGCCAGTGCCCACTCACTGAGACACAGGCACTGCCAAGGGACCAGACTTTGAAAACCACTGATATGCTCTATAAAATTAAATATAATATCCAGAAATAGAATTTTTTTAAATTTAACGTTACTTGGGGACACCTTTCCATATCAGTACACAAAGGTCTAGGCACTTTTTTGGGGGGACAGAGTTTTATTGCCCTGAGTAAAGTGCTATGACATCATAGCTCACAGCAACCTTGAACTCTTGGGCTCAAGCCATCTTCTTGCCTCAGTTTTTCATTTTTAGTAAAGACAGGGTCTTGCTCTTGCACAGCCTGGTCTCGAATTCATGAGCTTAAGCAATCCACCCGTCTCAGCTTCCCAGAGTGCTAGGATTATAGGGGTGAACCACCATGCTCAGCCAGGCACATTACATTTAATTACCAGTCTCCCATTGGTGGCCTTTTAGTTTTTCCAGTTTTTTACTTCATAAGCAGTATTTCAGTGACCATTCTTGCACTATACAACATATTTCCACTTTATAATGTTTTTTTCTTTGTTATTTCCTCAAGACAGGATCTCAAGGTATTGCCCTGGATAGAGTGCTGTAGCATCACAGCTCACAGCAACCTCAAACACTTGGGCTTAAGCAATTCTCTTGCCTCAGCCTCCCAAGTAGCTGCGACTACAGCTGCCCACCACAAGGCCTGGCTATTTTTTTGTTGCAGTCATCATTGTTGTTTTAGCTGCCCCAGGCCAGGTTCGAACCCGCCAGCCTCGGTGTATGTGGCTGGCACCCTACCCACTGAGCTACGGGTGCTACCACACTTTATAATGTTTTGATAAGGTTAAATTCTTGGAGATAAAATGAACCAGTTAGATAAAAGGGTATTATTCTCATTTTATAATTTGATATATACTGTCAAATTGCAGTTTAGGAAAGTTGTACCAGTTTATACTCAAAGCAACCGACAATGTCTATTTTCCCACATGCTTAATAATACCACTTATCATAATTTTATCTTTGGCAGTTTGATGGTTAAATATTGGTCTAATTTTATCTTTCTTTGGTGGCGAGGTTGATCATCCTTTGTTTTGCCTTTTGTTTTGGTATTCCTTTCTTAATATTTTCCCTTCTCTAAAATGATTAAAATATTTGCACATGTTTTCTGTCAGGATGTTTTGGTTTCACTATTTGTTTCTATTTTGATGTAAGAAGTAAGAATTCCAGCTTACCCACAACTGCTGATGGTTAGTTACCAGCACCATTTAGTAAATGACCCTTTCTTCCCTTCTCCTATGGATGTCCTCTATTTATAACCAGAAAAGTCATGGGCAGCACCTGTGGCTCAAAGGAGTAGGGCACCGGCCCCATATGCCGGACGTGGTGGGTTCAAACTCAGCCCTGGCCAAAAATTGCAAAAACAAAAAAAAAGTCATAAAACAAGGATTGTGAGTTGAGCTGTTCAGTTGGTGGTCATCCTTCAGTGAAAGTTTTGAAAATATCCCAAGCTCAGGCCAGGCGTGGCAGCTCACGCCTATAATCCTAGCGCACTGTGAGGCCAAGGCAGGTGGATTGCCTGAGCACACAGGTTCAAGACCAGTCTGAGCCAGATCAAGACCCCATCTCTAAAAACAGCTGGGCATTGTGGCTGGCACTTGTAGTTCCAGCTATTTGGGAAGCTGAGGCAAGAGAACGATTGAGGCCAAGAGTTTGAGGTTGCTGTGAGCTATGACACCACCGTACTCTACCAAGGGCAACAAACTGAAATTCTTTCTCAAAAAGAAAAGAAAATAATAGTTCTAACTTTCTTTAGAGACAGAGTTTCACTTTGTCGCCCTTGGTAGAGTGCCCTGGCATCACATCTCACAGCAACCTCAAACTCTTGGGCTTAGGCAATTCTCTTGCCTCAGCCTCCTGAGTAGCTTGGACGACAGGCACCTGCCAGAGCGCCCAGCTACTTTTTTGTTGCAGTTTGGCCAGGGTTTGAACCTTCCACCCTCAGTACATGGGGCCAGTGCCCTACTCACTGAGTCACAGGTGCCGTCCCCAAGCTCCAACTTTCAAATAGTCTTAAAATTAATTCAGTGTACAATGTACCACGATCTGAATAGAGTGGGAATGAAAAACATTAAGCTCTATTGGGTCAGAGAGTAGACTGCATTCTCTTCCTCTGCTGAGTATTTCAGGAAGTAGCAACCAAGATAAAGCCATATTTCCAAAAGCTTCTCTTAACTAGCAAGGTTTTTCCATCATCTTTGCTATTGCTATGTTGGGTAAGACATGAATAAAAATTTATAGTTCTTGCAGGGCGAGGTGGCTCACACCTGTGATCCCAGCAGTCTGGGAGGCTGAGGCAAGCAGATAGCCTAAGCTGATGAGTTTGAGACCAGACTGAGCAAGAGTGAGACCCCCATCTCTAAAAATAGCCAGGCATTGTAGTGGGTGCCTATAGTCCAAGCTACTCAGGAGGCTGAGGCAAAAGAATTGCTTGAGCCCAAGAGTCTGAGGTTGCTGTGAGGAATGACACCACAGTACTCTACCAGGGGTGACAAATGCAATGACTTCAAATTTTTTAATGAATAAAAAGCAAAGCAAAAACTTATTTTAAAATTGCATCCTAACCAATTTATTGTTGCTTTCTTTTTTTTTTTTTTTGAAGATTGGAATCATGGCAGGTCCAGAAAGTGATGCCCAATTCCAGTTCACTGGTATTAAAAAATATTTCAACTCTTATACTCTCACGGGTAGAATGAATGTAAGTATTACTGATGTCATTAAGCATTTATATTTTAGAAAAATACAAATGTGACAGGATTCTTGGTTTGTTTGTTTTTTTCAGTGTGTACTGGCCACATATGGAAGCATTGCTTTGATAATCTTATACTTCAAGTTAAGATCTAAAAAAACTCCAGCTGTGAAAGCAACATAAATGGTAAGAATTTGGCATTTAAAAGTTTACAATTTTGGCTCAGCGCCTATAGCACAGTGGTTGTGGAGCCAGCCACATACACCGAGGTTGGAGGGTTCAAACCCGGCCCGGGCCAGCTAAAACAACGACAGCTGCAACAAAAATACCCAGGCGTTGTGGCAGGCGCCTGTAGTCCTAGCTACTTGGGAGGCTGAGTCAAGAGAATTGCTTAAGCCCAAGAGTTTGAGGTTGCTGTAAGCTGTGATGCCACAGCACTGTACCGAGGGCAACATGGTGAGACTCTTGTCTCAAAAAAAATAAAAAAGCTTTTAATTTTGGGGAATGATCATATATGGAATAAAAAAAGTTTATAATTTAAGCCATTTTGATTTTAGGGTTTTTCCCCTCTATAAAAGTGTAAACCATAGCTGGGCATTCTGGTGGGCACCTGTAGTCCCAGCTACTCAGGAGGCTGAGGCGAGAGGATAACTTGAGCCCAAGAGTTTGAAGTTGCTATGAGCTATGATGCCAAGGCACTTTACCGAGGGCGACAAAACTTTTAAGAAAAACAAAGTGTAAACCATTGTCATTTTGTAAAAATTATTGCATACAAGGAAAAAAGGAAAAATGTATTGCTCCTATCCCATTACCCTGACAATTTTTGTTAACATTTTGGCTTTTTTTTTTTTTTTTTTAAGGATCTTATTTGGCTTCCAATGGCAATGATCATGTCTGCAATTTTGTCTTAGAATACGTATATATTCTTTATAAATTGGATGTATGAGTATTCATGAACATACGAACTATTTTAGAAGTAATCTATTAGAATTTGTTTATATATGTAAAATAGTGAATGCTTCTGAGCATAAAGCATTTATATTTATTATTATTTTCCTAGGATAAAGCTTTCCCAAACAATTTTTTTTTTTTTTTTTTTTTTTTTTTGAGACAGAGCCTCAAGCTGTCACCCTGGGTAGAGTGCTTTGGCATCACAGATCACAGCAACCTCCAATTCCTGGACTCAAGCGAGTCTCTTGCCTCCACCTCCCAAGTAGCTGGGACTACAGGCGCCCACCACAACGCCCAGCCATTTTTTAGTTGCAGCCGTCGTTGTTTGGCGGGCCG
>CAUYRH010159795.1:0-36358 GCA_963574655.1 Perodicticus potto
CCTGGCCTTCTCCTAGGCCGTTTTCTGGGGTCTCCACACACCCCTCTGCTCACATTGGCTTGAGGCCAGAGAGGCAGAGAGGAGGCAAGTGCGGGCGGAGCTTCCCGGAGTCAGGAGTTGGGTGAAACAGCCCCTGGGCACTAGGGTACCAGGAGGGGCCACCTGGAGGCACAGCAGCCTGTGCTTGGCTGAATTTGTCTGCCCTCTTAGCACTTTCACCTGGTTGGCCAGAACCCAGCCCACTTCCCCAAGAGCTACAGCCACCAAAAGGAGAATGGAAGCAAAACTTTATTCCTCTTGGCTGGGGGAGAGAATTAGTGGGTGGTTGTGAACAGGATATCCATCCCTCACCCCTCCCCAAACCAAAGAAGACAGGTGGTGCCACCAAATGGCTTCCTGGGCCCAAGTGAAAGCCAAGAGGCCAGAGGCTACCTGGAGAGGCAGGTGAGCACAACGCAGGGTGGGGTAGCCACAGTGAGGCGATGGCTGGGGAGGGGCAGGGCAGAGCTGCTCGGGTAGTGGAGCAGGGATGAGGATATGTCATGGGGGCTGCAGGCTCAGGGCACCACAACACGGTAGGGGCTGCCTGGGATGTGCTCATCACCCCACTTGACCACCAGCGTGTACTCCCCCTTGTCCTTGAGCAGGTAGGAGACGCTGTAGAGCCGGCTGCCAACGTGCTTCACCAAGATCTCCTCACAGGGTGTCCTTGGGCCATGGACTCCCACCAGCAACATGTTGTTTCCTGAAATAGCAGGGAGGGTCCTCAGTTCTGAGGGGCCTCAGTTATAGCCTTATAGCCCCATAGCCCCCTTCCTTCAGCTGTGACTATGCCAGCCCCTCTTCCCTGCCTGATATCCTCTCCCTGGCTTGTTCTAGGGCTATAGCCCTTTTGAAAAAGCAGCCTGGGGAACTCCAGCTTCTCCAAGGCATTTTCTTAGGAGTAAAGGAGATGTCAGGGAGGCCCAGTAGGAGGTGGCTCCAGAAGTGCCAGGCACACCCCAAAAGTGGATCCTTCCTCCTCCGAGAAGCTGCTGCTCATCCTGTTACTTCTGGCCTTTTCTTTCTCTCTCTTCTTTTTCTTTTTGAGATAATCTGTGTTGCCCCTGGTAGAGTGCCGTGGCGTCACAGCTCACAGCAACCTCAAACTCTTGGGTTTAAGTGATTCTCTTGCCTCAGCCTCCCAAGTAGCTGGGACTATAGGAACCCACCACAATGCCTGGCTATTTTTGTTGTTGTTGTTGTTGAAGTTGTCATTGTTGATTAGCTGGCTGGGGCTGTGCTCGAACCCTCCAGCCTTGTTGTATGTGGCCGGCACTGAAACTACTGTACTATGGGTGCCGAGCCTGGCCTTTTCTTTCTAGAAGGCTGGGTCAAAAGCCTGTGTTGCCCACCTGCTTTGCTGCAGTCTACTGTGAAGCTGCTCTTCTGGCCTATGTAGGCCTTGCTCAGCCCTAGGCCCTTGGCAACCACCTTGCTGGCATCAGTAGGACCTGGGCCTGGGGTCCCATGTTGGGGGGTACTGGCAGCCTTAGTCAGGGAGTCCACAAACACTGATGATGTCTCATGGAGGCTGTGGTTGCTGACAAGACGGGGACCTACAGGGCAAAGTAGATGGGGCTAAGAAGTGGCTGAGTACCAGGCATTAGGTGGGCAGGTGCTAGCAGCCCGGCCCTAGGCTCACCTGTGACTTTGGCCTTGAAGGGGCTGCCCCCAATGTGGTAGGGGCCACCATACTTGATGGAGATGAGGTAGCTGCCAGGTGCCATGGGAGTATAAGTGACACGATACCCCTCAGAGCATTCTTGGCAATCCATCTTCACCTTGGAGGGGCCATCGATGGTCACTGACAAGGCACCAGCTCCCGCATTGCTTGTGTTCACAATAAACTCAGCTGGGCTCCCTGAGAGCATGGGAGGTCAAGTGGACAGGCAGCCTGGCCTGCCTCCCTGTCCTCAGCCACCCTGGGCAGGCTTGTCACCTCCAGGTCCCTCCAGTTGTCACCAAGAGCTTGGAGACAAGGCCCTAGCAGCTGTGTCCACATCTGAAGCTGCACCCATGGACCTACCTGTAATGCCACCTTCTAGGCCTGCTCCGTAGGCAGACACTAGGCCTGGGTCCCCTCCATGCCCAGGCTCTCCAACTCGGATCTTGAAGGGGCTTCCAGGGATGTGAGTGCCATTGAACTTGACATCAATCAGGTAAACACCATTCTCCCGTGGGATGAAACGTACGGCATACTTATCTGAAGAGCAGAGGGCACACTGTGGGCATGGAGTCCCTCCCCTATAACCAGCAAATGGAATCTTTGAGAATGCCTCAATCCTGACCCTCCCTGTTTTCTTCACCCAATGGCTCATTGGGGCCCACTCTATTATTTCCAGGGCCATGCTGGGCACCCAAAACCTGTAGCTCATGGGGACAGAAATCTTGTTTTTTTTTAGCAACAGGAGTCTTACTTTGTCACCCCCTCAGAGGAGTGCCATGGCGTTATAGCTCACAGCAACCTCCAACTCCTGGGCTTAGGCAATTCTCTTGCCTCAGCCTCCTAAGTAGCTGGGACCACAGGTGCCTGCCACAACGCCCGGCTATTTTTTGTTGCAGTTTGGCCGGGGCGGGTTTGAATCTGCCACCCTTGGTATATGGAGCTGGCGCCCTACTCACGGAGCCACAGGTGCCGCCCAACAGAAATCTTTTTTTTTTTTTTTTTTTTTGGTAGAGACAGTCTCACTTTGTCACTCTCCGTAGAGTGCTGTGGTGTCACACAGCTCACAGCAACCTCCAGTTCCTGGGCTTAGGCGATTCTCTTGCCTCAGCCTCCTGAGTAGCTGGGACTACAGGTGCCCACCACAGCGCCCGGCTATTTCGGACAGAAATCTTTTATAAGTGAAAAACACTCCTCTCTGCTGCCTCAGAAAGGTTACCATGAATACCACATCCCCTATATTAACAGGGACTCAGAGACAGACAGGAACTTACTTCAGGTCACGAAGCTGGGAAGGAGCACAACCAGACTGTGAAACTAGTGATAGAGCCCATTGGCTCCCCTGGCTACAGGGCTAGGAGAAACTATGACTAGATTTTGGGTCTCACCCTCTCAAGACTGCATGCTACTACATACAGAAGACCTTCCTAGTGGCTGTGGCTGCCAAGTCAGATAGATCCCCAAGAGCTTGGGTCACCAGGCAAGGAAGGGTAGCCTGGCTGAGGGGACCCAGGACTTAGGGCCCCAGTCTTTGCTGCTTACAGAATCTGTACCTTCCTTTGCACTCTGCCTGCTTCCAGCCAGCTGGGCAGGGCTTGGAGAGGCTTGCTGCCCCCAGCAGGGCCAAGGCAGATGGCTGGACGGCCGGGCAGGGACAGGGCCTCACCTTGGTCAATCTCTGTGACATAGCACTCCTCCAGGGCTCCCGAGGGGCTGTGCACCTTGGCATCGATTGCCCCCTTGGCCCCATTCAGGCTGACTGCAAAAGAGGCTGGCTGGTTGACCTTTAGCCCTGACTCCTGGAAGCACAGATGTGGTTAGATGGGGTAGCTGGGGCAAGGGAGGAGGGCAGGGCCCCAGATATAGGATAGGAGGCCCACATGTTGCACTTACCCATCTGGCGTCTAATTTGGTTTAAAGAGGGAGAGCCATTGATTTGCAAGGGGCAGCAAGCCACAGGCACATAATACCCTCCCCATTCCCCCCACCCCCACTGCCCTAGAACTACATTCTACAATCACACCCAAGTAGCAGGAAGGGAGGGTGGCCCCACCCTGTGGGCAGTACCCAGCCCCAGCAGGCTGTCCCTCTTTAAACCTCAGCCCTAGTGCTCAAGGGGCACAGGCTTCTGTTCAAAGCCTTTAGACCTGAGACACGAGAAAAACTCCACGCAGTGGGCAGGGTCCTTCCTGCCAACCCCAAGCGTGGGCTGCACCCGGCCAGAGCAGAGGCCTGGTGCCCAGAGCTGGGCCAGGCAGGTCACTCGACAGGCTTGCTCTGCATGGTGGCTCTGGTCTGGCCGGGCCCAGAAGCCCCAGGTGGGCAGTTTCTCTCAGTGCCTCACCTGAAGACTAGAAACAGTAAGGCGGCGGGCGTCGCCAGACGGAGAAGCCACAGGCACCACGAAGGGGCTGTCAGGGATGTGCTCCTCGTTGAACTTGACTGAGACCTCGTAGTCACCTGGGCAGAAGGAGAAGACAAGGCTGTACTGAGGGACCCTCCATGGTGAGCACACCAGGAAGCCCTGGCTAATTGGCATTTGGATTGTCCAACTCCTACAAACAGCCTAGATGGTCTTGGGACCTCAAGGTGGAGGTGGGAGTGAGGCAGGCTGTCTGTGCCCCAGGGCCCAGCATCTATACTCAAGCCCACCTCCAACCCCAGCCAGGTTCCTAGTACCTGGTTCCTGGACTACATAGGCCACACCGCAGGAGCCATCTTTGCGGTCCTCGAAGGAAATCTCAGCCTTGCTGGGGCCCTCAACAGCAATGGCCAGGCCACCGGCACCAGCTTCCCTGGTCCAGATGCTGAATTCAGCTGTGGAAGAACAGTATGTCCTCATGGAGGGTTGCTCCCCTGGCCTTGGTCCCCTCTAAACATAGCCAAGATCCATGTGGCTGCTAGCTACTTCCTCTGCCCACCCTGCCCAGGAGAGCCAGATCTTAGTGGGTAAGAAGGCCTACCTGGCACTCCAGCTTCAGCCCTCTCTAGGCCAGGGCCCCCAGCGCGGACCTTATGGGCTCCTCCTTCCCCAAGGGGCCCCACAGTGAACTGGAAAGGGCTTCCAGGGACATGCTGGCCCTTGTACTTGACGCTGACTGTATGTGTGCCCATCTCGGTAGGCACAAAGCGGATACAGTAGGTGTGGTTCTCCCCTTCCACAATCTCGGCCTCGTGGCTCTTGCCTGATGGACTGGTTACCTGTGCTGTCATGTCTTGGATACTAATTTCTGCAGGTAGGGAATAGCCTAGTGACCAGGAGCTGTGGGACTCACCCCTCCAACTTGGGGCTTCCTGAGCTCCAGGAACCCTCCCCAGCTCCCTACAGCCCCTACCAGGGATCTTCAGGCTGAGATCACAATGACTCCCAACGTTGGCCACTGAAGGGGCCCGTCGCCTTCGTGTGATGCTCTCTTTCACCCTGCCCTCGCCTGTCACCTTCACAGAGAAGGGGCTGCCTGCAGTAAGAAAACATAGCCCATGCCCCACATAGGTTACACACTGCAAGTGACCTCAGGGTGTGGCAGGGGAGGCACGTGGCTACTGCACTCACCAGGCACATGCTGGTCAGCAAACTTGATGTTGATGATGTAGTTGCCAGGCTCTGTAGGGCAGTAAGTGACCCTGCAGGTACCATCCTCCAGGTCCTCTGTGTTGATGTCCACCTTGCTAGGGCCCTCAATGGACAGGCTGAGCCCACCATAGCCTGGGAAATGGACATCCCTGAGCCAGTGTGCCAAGTACCATGGTCCCACTTGTGCTGCCAGGCAATCACCGCCTACCTGCATCTCGAGTGTCAATGATGAACTCTGCAGGCTCAAAGGTGTGGCCTTCATGGAGGCCCTGACCTGACACCCGAACACGGCTGGCATCCCCAATCTCTGACTGGCTGATCACTACAGGGATAGGGCTGCTGGTCACATGCTGGCCATTCTTCTTCACATGCACGAGGTGCTCCCCTGTTTCCTTGGGCACGAATGAAATCCCTGGGCAAGGGCAAGGCTGTCAGCCAGGGAAGGCATGGGCCCCCAAAGACTCCCTCATTCCCAAAAGAACCCTGGACCCCTTGGCCTCTTACCCACGTGACCGTTACGCAGACGCTTCAGCAGACAGGGCTCTTCCCGGCCTGAGGGCGGCACCACAGTGGCCGTCAGCAGGCTGAGGTCCGTCTCTGAGATGTTGATGGGGATATCAGCAGCAGACCCCACCTTCAGGTGGGACATACGCATTGAGTCGTCACCTAGAAGAGGGCAGGGCATCCATCACTGTGCACAGGACCCCAAAGATCACATCTGCCCCATTGCCTGCCTCCAGCATTGTTCTTGGTGCCACCCACCTGTGACCCTGGCAGTGAAAGGGCTGCCTGGGATGTGCTGCTCATTGTACTTGACTAGGATGCTGTAGTCACCAGGTAGCACAGGCAGATAGGAGACACTGCAAGTCCCATCCTGGTTGTCTGTGCAGCTGATTTCTGCTTTGGATGGACCCTCAATGGCCAGTGACAGGCCTCCTGGAGAAAGTTGTGGGTGAGTATAGGAACTGTGTCCAGGACATGCTGCTAGTCCAGCACAGGTGAGGATCCCCGATGGCCAAGTAGAGCACAGCGCAACAGGGCAGGAGTCCCATTCAAGGATATCTCCCGAATCTAGCCCTTGGCCAGGTGAGGGCATCCCAAGTACACAGGTCAAGAGAGGGCTACTGCTCACCCTCTCCTGCATCCTTGGTGTTGACGGTGAAGGTAGCAGGCTTGTTGACCACTCCATGGGTAAGACCAGGCCCATAAGCAGTGACATGGCCACAGTTGACATAATCCACGTAGAACTGCAAGGGGCTTCCTAAGGTAGGAAGAAGGGCCTCATAGAATGGCAGCCTTGTGTCTCACCAACCTGTGTCTCTCTGTGAGGGGGGTGGGATGGGCTGAGGCAAGGCAAGCCTACCTGGGATGTGCATGTTGTCATAGCGGATGTCCATCTCGTGTAGGCCAGCCTCGCTCGGCACATACCGCACAGTCACAGTGCCATCCTTGTTGTCAGTGATGGCAGGCTGTGCCACCTTTCCTGAGGGCATCCGAACCTCCCCTATGGAGCAGCAGGGCTGGGGTCAGGGCAGCCCATGGTACACCCTGGCTGCCTTAGTACCTGAGCACCCTCCCAGTCCCCACTCACCTGTGATCTCTCCCTTCTTGATAGTGAAGGGGATGACAAGGTCAAAGGGCCTCAGGCTTGTCACATCCAGCCCATTGACACCCACCAGGGGCCTCTCTGGGGCCTGCAGTGGAGACAGAGGACCTGGGTGAGGGGTAAGAGGAGTCTGGGGGCCCTCCTCAGAGAACACCCAGCAAGCCAACCCCAGAGTCCCCTTGGGCTGGGCAAGCTGGGAGGAGGTAAACCAGGCCCTACCCAGGTCTGCTGGCCACCTTGGGCATAGGTATACTGTGGAGCAAGCTGCTGAGACCGTAGTGGGGACTGCACTGTGGGCTGGTCTCCAGCCAGAGCCTGCAGGGCAAAGCAAAAGAGCTGGAGACCCTGTAACCACATAGGGCCCCCAGGGTGACAAGCCAGGACCTGTCCAGACCCCCTTTGCTGACCCGCTGCTGGTCCTTTCTCACCGTCACTTGGAAGGGACTGTTGGGCACATGTTCACCACCAAAGCGCACGCAGATGACATATTTGCCCGGCTGAGGGGCTGTGTAGAAGATGTCAAAGGTGCCGTCTTCATTCTCTACTACATCCACATCTACTTCTGAACCATCAGGAGTGCACACGGTACAAGTCACCTTGCCTTTGCCTGCTGCCTTTGTGTCCACAGTGATCACTGTCTCTTCCCCAATCTGGATGGTGGGGCCTATTCCAGCACCTGGTGGGGCAGAGTGGGTCCCCAAAGGGGGGCCAGCACATGAGCTTATTATACTCAGGCTGCTCCTGTCTGCCTAACACCCACACAGGCCTTTTACTACCACCACCAAGCACAGCCAGGCCTCCCACCCCACCCTAACCAAGCCAGGATGGCGAGTGGTTTCTCAGAAGGCAGGAAGGGTTCTCCTGACCACCTCAAGTGCCCATGTGGGAGAGGTGCAATGGATGGCACAGGAGGAAAAGGGCCCATCCCAGCACAAGTGTTGACTGCCACTTCCCTTGCCAACTTAGCCTCAGCCAGCACCATGGCCCATGCTGACAAATGCCAGTGCTCTGTCTGGGTCCATGGCTGGCCACACCCCTATGGCCTGGCCTCAGACCCCAGTGCTGTGTGTGCACACAGTGAGGCAGAGTCCTGTTGCAGTTTGGTGAGGTAATGTGATATTCGCCTTCCTACCCCCAGGCCTGAAGGTGAAACTGGAGTTTCCTGACAACTGAGAATGCTCACTCAACCAGAGGCTCAAGGTGAGAAGCAGCCTGGCACAGGCAGGGGCAGAGAAGCAGGGAGCCAGTGGGGTTAGCACCCAAGTAGCACAGCACAGCAGGCTTGGCAGAGTGGTGGCAGCAACCGAGGAGACAGAGAACAGGAGGCCCAAGCCACAGCCACCACTGATGGGTTGCAAGGGTAGAGCAGCTGAGCAGCCTCCAGGGCCCCAGAGTGCCCGAGGAAAGGGGAAGGACAGTGACGTTATGATCTGGGGCTGAGCCGTGGAGGCTTAAGGGGCTGTGGGCTGTGAGGCCTGGCAGTGAGAGCATTCCCTGCAGCCTGGCCCTCTGCCAGGGAGGCAGCTGGGAGCAGGGAAACCTACTTGAGGGCTAAGTGCAAGGGGACCTGCCACCAGGTCCCCCTAGCTGTTGCGGATTCCCGCTGCACTAGGCTGCATGCTGGCCTTCCATAGCCCAGGTGGCTGTGCTGAGCTCTAGACCTAGCCACCTGCTGCCCACACTGCCCTGGGGCAGCCTCACTCATGCCTGCCCCACACCATCTAGCTGGTGATGTGGGCCCCAAGCTCACGGGTGGCCCTGACTTCCCCATTCTCTGCTCAGACCCCAGCCCATCAGCAGGTCTCAGCCACTCCATCCTCAAAATACACCCTTTAATTTGGTTCCCCCATGAAGCCCCATAGTCACCAGCCTGGCCCAAGCCACCCCTCTGGTTTGCCAGAGAGCAATGTCAGCCCCACAGCTGGGATCCCTGCCTCCATTCTGCACACAGTGGCTACAGAGACTGAGGTCACTCTAAGTCTTACTACTATCTCCTGGCCCCTGAAGCCCAGCAATCAGCACCACTCTGCCTTCCCTACTCCCCTGCCCTGCACACACACCTGTCATTTCAGATCCCACAGCCTACTCTACAAAGTCCTCTAGCTCCTGCCAGAAAGCCCTAGCCACCCTCTAATCCTATCCCTGGCCACTCCACCCAAGTGCTAGACCTGCAGCTGTCAGAGGCCCTTGAATAGTTGTAGCCTCTTAAAAGCATCCCTGGGGTGACCCTGGGGCCAGGGCAGGTGAACCTCCACACCTGATTGGACTCTGTCTGAATAACGTCACTGCTGGGGAGGACAGGAGAAGGGAGGGCAGGAGGGAGACACTGAAGAGTGCACTTTGGGGCTCTGAGGCTGGGCCAGACGCCGTCATGCTGGCCACCCAAGCAGTCGACACTGGCGCTACTGCACTACCAGCCAGCCCCACCCGTTCATGCACCTCCCCCAGCCTGGGACGCAGAGGCCCCTGGGAGTTGGGGATAGGGGTCTGTGGATCTGGCCAGGGCTGGGGACTTCCCATTGAGTAGGGCAGACCCTTTGTCCCTTCGGCCCACACAGGAGCTCTTACGCTTCCCCAGGGTGCCAAGATCCCCAGACCCTAAAGTTCCCAGTGGGGTGCCTCTCAGGATGCCCCTCACCCCAAAGCTCTCAGCTGCAACCCAAGTTCTCAGATGGGGAATAAAGGCCCAGAAAGGGTAAAGGCCAGAACAGTCATGGCTCAGCTCCGGAAGCCTCACTGGATGCTAACCCTCCAGCACATGGCCTTGTCTTGCGCAGCCCCCCCCCCAACTCTGTCCCTGTCTAGAGCTGCAGCTGGAACTGTCCTGGGAATTAGCCCCAAGAGCAAAGGAAGCTACCCCTCTGGGCAGAAGGAGGGGCATTGGGAGTGGCCCCAGCAAGCAGCTTACCTAGCCCGTGACCTCCGATTGACACTGAGGTGAGAGGGCAGAGAGCAAGGAGAAAGGTCAGGTGAGTCACTCAAGGGGGCGGCCCCCACTCCCACACGCCGCCCCAAGCAGCGAGCCCTTGCACACAGGCACACCCAAGCCCCGTGCGGAGCACAACGGTGGCCACTGGTAGGCTGGCTCACCTGTGACCGTGCATTTGCTGGCATCCCCAGTGGGCACAGCACGCACACGGTATGGGGAGAAGGGAATCTCATCACCACCATACTTGATGAGGATGGTGTAGCGGCCTGTGACATCTGGCACATAGGCCACTGTGTATGTGCCATCGTGGTTGTCTTGGATGTGTGTCTTCTTGGGTTTGCCTTCAGGGTCCTGCGTGGACATAAAGACACACGGGCGGTTGGCCCAAACCTTAACCAGGCCTAGGCCTGCCCCAGGCCCTCCCAAAGGAATATCAAGCACTAAGGCTACAGGGACAGCCTTCAGGATTCTCAACCACCACAGCCCCAAATGGTTGCCTGAACCTGGAATTGTCCTTTATTTTCCCACAGGTAGAGTCCAGAATGGAAACCCTAAAACGTTGAATGTTCCCCCACATGACAATGGACAGGGCCTGGGAGCTTGGTGCCCATCTTTACCCAAATCCCAGCCACAGCTCTTGGGTCCCCTCCTTTGGGGACTGCTTAGGAGCTTAACTGGGAGTTTCTGGGGTTCTATTCTTATACCTGTCCCATAAGACAATCACGGGAGGGGAAATGGAGGCATTGAATGCTTTGGTAATGTGCTCAAAAGTCAGCAGTAAGCAAGTATGTGTGGAAGCCTGTGCCTGTCACTTGCAATTCTAAGGGAGTCATAGCCTTAGCAAACCAAAGGCAGAGAACCTGCCCTTACATGCCCTCCTTAGTACAATTCCCCAGGGAGACTGAACCAGCCACCAACTGGCCAGCTACCTGGACCCCCCTATCTACCCTTCCTGTGCTGGGAGCTATATAACCCAGCTTGGGAAGTCAATGAGCTCACCGTGATCTGGACAGCCAGCAGGCCCTCCCCGGCATCTTTTGCATCAATGGTGAACTCCACGGGCAGGCTGGCAGGCACGCCAGTGGTGTTGAGCCCAGGGCCACTAGCCTTTACTTTGCTGGCATCATGTGTAGGCAACACCTTGACCTTGAAGGGGCTGTGGGGCAAGGGTGTTATGAGTGGTCAGACAGGCTCTCAGTACCCAGTATGGCCCTCTCCCCACAGGTGGTGGGCCCTGCCTCTTACCTCCGGGGTACCTCTTCTTCTCCATACTGCACTGAGATGCTGTAGGGCCCTTCTCGGCTAGGCACATAGTTGACAGTCTGGGTGCCATCAGCGTTGTCCACCACATCCACTGGCTCCACTAGGCCTGGCCCCAGTCCCAGGGACAGAGCCTCAGCCAGCCTCTTTGACCCCCAGCCCTACCCCTACCATGCTAGACAGCCAGGGCTCAGCCCCAGGCCCAAACCCCACTTCATCCTCAACCCTGGGATGGCCCTGAGCCCCAGTGGCACAAAAGACACCAATGTGGAGACATCTTAGATACTTGCCTGCCTTCCCTTCTCACCACATCTTCTCAAATGGGCCATGTCCCATCGGGTCCATTATCTTCTAGTTTCCCTACTGGCTCCACTGTCAATTGAGGTTCTGCCTGCACACCTGCTAGTCTCCCTTCCCAGCCCCTTCCAAGAGGATGCTGCCCCTGGCTCTCAGGCATGTAATGCTCACCTTTAGGCCCTTGTACTTTGACCTGCAGTGGGGCCACACCAGCCTTGCTCGTGTCTACCTGGAAGGACTGAGGGAGGTTGGCACGGACCATGCCTGGACTCAGGCCAGGCCCAGAGCACTTGACCTTGGATGCATCTGTCACATCATGTACAGGGACCTTGAAAGGACTGCCTGGGGGTGGACAGAGGGATGGCAGCTGAATAAGACAGAGTGGGGATGAGTAAACAGTCCCAGCTATGCCCTGGCCACCACCTCCTCACCTGGCACTTGGTGGCCACCATAGGTGACGTTAAGGCTGTAGGTGCCAGGCTCATAGGGGATATATTCGACTGAACAGCTGCCATCCTTGTTATCCATGCAGGACATCTTGGCCTCAGAGGGGCCCTCAACAGCCAGGCCCAGGCCTCCTGTGCCAGCTCCCCTGATTCAAATAGATAGCTTGTCATTCCCTGGCATTTCCAAGCCCATCATCTGCCTCTGCCCCCTAGGCAGCTTGCTCACCTGGTCTCCACAGTGAACTTGTTAGGGTTGTTGGTAGTGCCACTTTGGATACCTGGCCCATGGACACGCACCCGGGAGGGGTCGCAGCCCTCGGTCACGGGCACCTGGAAGGGGCTGCTGGGCACGGGACTGCCATCATAGGTCACATCCACAGAGTGGAGTCCTGGAGGAGGGCAGGCCAGGTCAGGAGGAATCTGGGCTGGCCCCTCCTGGCCTCTGCCCAAGGGAATCCCAGAGCGCACCCTCCTCATAAGGTGTGTACTCCACTTTGTAGGTGCCATCGCCACAGTCCTGCACGTAGGTCTCAGTCAGGTTGCCTGAGGGATTGGCCACACGGGCCTTGACATGTGGCCCTCCGGTCTGCGTCAGAGCCCGGGCATCCACACTGAACTCGGTAGTGGCCTCCCGGAAGACACCTAGTAAGAGACATAGGGAGAAGGCATGGGGGTCTAGGAGCTCTGGCTCCCTACATGCACCCTCCCCCACGTAGATCATGGGGGGGAACCCTTACCTTGGCCCTCGATTCCAGGCCCATAACACTGAATGCCTGAGGTGTCCACTGCAGGCTCTACCTGAAGCTTGCTGGGGAAGTTGGGCACAGGCTGGCCACCATACTTGATGGTGACGGTATAGGCCCCAGGGCAGAGAGGAATGTAGGTGATGGTGTGTGTGCCATCGCCGTGGTCTTGGATGTACACCTCAGCTGGCAGACCCGCCTCCGAGCAGATCTCAATGGTCAGCTCTGCATTGCCTGCACTTGAACAGTCCACTTGAAACTGGCCCACCTCACCAGCAGTGGCTCGTTCTAGCCCGGGGCCAGAACACTTGACCTTGGATGCGTCAAAGCAAGGAACTATGTGCGCCTTGAATGGGGAGCCAGGAATGTGGGTGTCAGCGAAGAGGATGTTGATATTGTAGTCCCCAGGCTCGGTGGGTACATAGGACACAGAGCATGTACCATCCCCGTTGTCCAGGCACTCGAGCTGTGCCTCACAGGGGCCCTCCACTGTCAGGCCCAGGCCACCTGTGCCAGCACCCTTGGTGTCGATGGTGAAGCGGGCGGGGGAGCCTGCACTGCCCCCCTGCAGCCCTGGCCCAAATGCCTTTACCTGAGGGAAGGGGGCATCAAGAGCCAAGGCTATCTCCCTGACCCCAGACCTCCAGTCTGACCCTCCTCACCCTCCTTTGGCCTTCCCACCCCCACCAAACAGGGACACAGGCAAGCCTGGGCTGCCTGCCAGCTGGACCACCTAGCAGTCATAAGGACAATAGAGAAAGGGCAAGGACAAGTCTAGAGAAACCAGGGTGACCTGTGGTAAACTCTACCCTAGTGCCCCTCACAACCCAATTACCTTACTAGGCTTGGTAGGGGCGACGGCTTCCAGAGGAAAGGGGCTGCCAGGCACAGGTATGCCATCAAAGGTCACCTCCACCTCATAGGGCCCCTCCTCACGGGGCACAAAGCGCACCACGCTATTGTCAGCTCCAAGGCCTGGCTCCACCTTGCAGGGCACCACTGCACCTGAAGGGCCCACAATCTTGGATGCTACTTTGCCTTGACCACCGGCACCTTTCGATTTGACTGTGAACTCCTGGTCCTTGCCAACATCCACCTCTGTTGAGACGATGAAAAGAAGAAAGGAATGGGAAACCCAGCTCAGGCAGCCCCTGGGGTGAGACTCTAGCTAAGGAGTAATCCTCAGTGACCATAGCAAGGGCCCCCAACTACTTACTCTCTCCCAGGCCAGACACCTTGATCTTGCTGAGGTCTAGGCTTGGAGACACTCCCACCGAGAAAGGGCTCTTGGGGATGGGATCACCTCCATAAGTGACACTGACACCTACAGGACCCTGGGAGGGGTGCAGAAATCATGGGTTAAGGCCCTGGTTTTCCTGGCCTGCAGTTGCCCCACTTTGGCTGTGTTCCCCAACACTCCTCCAGGACCTCCATGCCTGCTCTCTCCCAAGTGAGAAACCAGAGTGGGTAGGAAGCCCTCTGTAGCAGCCCACCTAGGCCCCCTTGCAGGATCAGTAACTACATGGTGGGAAGGGAGTGACTGGGGCAGGATGGCTACCTGCTGCACAGGAGTATACTTGACTGTGTAAGTGTTATCATGATGGTCAATGATATCCACGTCTCGCACTGCATCCCCCTTGGCAAACCCTGAGAACTGGACGTCTAGCTTGCCCTTGCCAGCAGCTTTGGCGTTGACTGTGAAGTGGGTGGGTTTGCCGAGCTCCACACCTGAGGAGACACAGTGACTACTTCCTGTGCCCTCCTAGCCTCAATGACCCCCAACCTCCTACAGGGTATTTGTTCTCACCTGTACGACTAAGGCCAGGGCCCTCAGCCTTCACCTTGCTGGCATCATGGGAGGGCTCCACTTTGACCCGAATGGGGCTGGTGGGTGTGGCCTGCAGGTGGTGGGAAGAGAAGGGCTGAGAGGAGGGCAGCACCCCTATACTCATCAGTCTTAAGAGCTGGGAGCAGCAGCACCTACCTGGTCAGCAAAGAGGACCATAATAGTGTAGCTGCCAGCTCCACGGGGTGTGTACTTGACTGTGAAGGTGTCATTGTCATTGCGGATAATGTCAAAGTCAATGTCGGCCTCAGCAGGGCCCACCACACCAGGGGCACACTTGATGCCAATGCTGACATCACCTGTGGTGGGGGAAAGTGTGGAGGCTGGGACTTGGCAAAGACACCCACCCCGTCTACCTGTCTCCCTCCCCATAGCCAGGCCTTACCCTGGCCAGCCTCTGTGCAGTCCACGGTAAAATAGGTGGGCTCATGCGCCTTAAGCCCCGTCTTGGCCACTCCTGGGCCATACACCTTAACCTTGTTTGGGTGGCTGCCAGCTCCCACGTTCACCTGCAGGGCACAGGGGCAAGTGCAAGGGTTTGGAGGAGGGGCAGAGTCTTCCTTAGCCACTGCTGACTACAGGCAGGCACGCAAAATGGCATAGTTGCCTTGGGAAGAGTGTGGCAGTTCCTCACGCAATTAAATATAGAGTGGCCATGTGATGTTGCAATTCCACATCTAGGTAACTACCCAAGAGAAATGAAAACATGTCCACACAAACACTTGTACCCAGATGTTCATACCAGCACTACTCACAGTAACCAAAGGAAAAACATCCTAAGTGTCCACCAGCAAATGGACAGATAAAATATGGTTATCCAGACAATGAAGTATTATCAGCCATGAGAAGGAATAAAATACTGATGGACGCAGATCCATAGATACAGAAAGCAGGCCAGGGTCTGGGGAGTGCGAGATGGGAGGGAGCTTCTTTTTTGGATAATGAAAAACACGCTAAACGTAGACTATGGCGATGGCTGCACAAATCTGGTTTTTAATACAAACCCAGAGTTGTCCACTTGAAATGGACAAACTGTACAGTAGACGAACTTCATCTATGGAGATGGGCCAAAAGCCTGCAGGGGTCCAGCTTACCCTGAAGGGGCTGTTGGGGATGCTGACGCCTCCCCAGGACACCATGGCTGTGTGTTTCACTGGCTTTCTGGGCACATAGGAACAGCTGTAAGTGCCATTGCCGTTGTCCTTGACTGACGCTTCCACAGGGCAGCCCTCATTATCCTGCAAGGAAGCCAGGAACAAGCTGCCTGCTGGTCAATGCCCAGGCCTGGGTGCCCACCCACCCTACACCCAACACAAGGGGGCACTCCACCTGGACTTGGACCCGGAGAGGGGCCTTGCCACCATGCTTGGCATCCACTGTGAACTCTGCTGGCCTGTTGACAGCCACACCTGTCTTCTCCAATCCAGGCCCACGTGCTTTCACCTGATAGGAAACCACCCAAATCTCAGGAGACCAAGTCTCAAGGCCACCAAAGCCACAAACCAGGCAGGTGGCCAGAGGGACAGAATGGCAGTGATCACACTGCCAGTGATAGCAGTCCTGTGCCTGGCTGACAGGAAGGGGCTTTGCCCACCCCACCTGTCCCCTAAGCAGAAGCAGGAGGCTGAAACTCAGGCAGCGCCATGTGCCCTTTACCCTGTCTGGGTGGAAGTCCTGGGGTGCGTCACGGATGTCAGCCATGAAGGGACTGAGGCGGATGTCCTCGCTGTTGCACAGTACATGAACTGCATACTCGCCAGCCTCCTGGGGCCAGTAGCGCACATCACAGGAGCCATCACCCTTGTCATCACATTCGATCTTGGCCTGTGAGGGGCCTTCCACCGAGAAGCCTGACAAGAGCCACCAGTCCCATCAGAGCTCTGTAGCTTCAGAGCTGCCTTTGCCACCCTCTGCCCCCAGGTGCCCACATTGCAGCTTCCAACTTACCCAGGGTGCCTACATCGTCCCCAATGGCCTCCACCACAAAGTCCGCTGATTTGCCAACGACACCGCCCTCCAGCCCGGGGCCCCAGGCCCGTACCTTCTGATTGCCACACTCAGTGCCCACCTTGACCTCAAAGGGGCTGAAAATGGGAGAACCACACAGGGAAACGCTGAGTGGCATTCCCCTAGGGGCTAGGCAGGAAGACCTACTGGGTGGGGAGACAGGAAGGACACGGGGTGTGCAAAGTGGGGAGGGAAATACTCAGGAGCCTCACCTGCGCCCGATGTTCTGACCACCCCATGTGATGGTGACCGTGTATGTACCAGGAACCGTGGGGTAATACTCAAAACCATAAACGCCATCCCCCAGGTCCTTCTGCTTCACACGCTCCTCACCCTCTGCCAGATAAGGAGAGCCTCAGGCCTACCTGGCAGCAAACCCGAAGGCTTCTGCCACCCATCCCAGCCCCAGGCCAACTTACTGGGGCCCTTCACAGCGACCTTCAGCTCCCCACTGCCAGCGCCCTTTGTGTACACCTTGAAGTCGGCTGTTTCCTTCGCCCGCACACCTTTGGGCTGGAGGCCCCGGCCAACGGCCCGGCAGGCGCCCGGGTTACAGGCTGTGGGCAGAGAGGCCAGCTGAGCTGCTGGGAGCTGGGGCTGGGCCTGCCCTGTCCTTCCTAACATGGAGCCAGGCCATCATGATTAGAGGGTCTCTCAGAGCTTGGCTGGTGAAGGATATGCAAAAAAGAACTGGAATAACTGGCACCCCAGGACTATAGCCCAGGCCAGGAAATAATAGCCGCCTCCCGCCTGATCCACACCAGCCCCCAGAGTTCTGCCCAGCCCTCCCTCCAAGAAGAAGACAGATCCAAGTACCGTTGACCCTGTGGGCAGAGCAGAGAGCAGCAGGTTTCTAAACAGCTGGAGCGAGCTCTTCCGAAGGTGAAAGCGTGGAGAGGAGAGAGATGGAGCGGCGAGGAGGAGGAAGCGGAGGAAGAGGAAGGGTCCCAGCAAGGGAAGAAAGACAGCGTGTGCCCAGACAGTGGAAGCTCAGAGACCAGGGGCACTTGGGGTGGGGGGCTGTGGTGGGACTAGTCCCTGGGGGCTCCCCCTCCTGTGGGAGGCCCAGGCTGCAATGCCACAGTAGAGGGTAGCCAGGGCTGGGCCTACCTTGACCAACAGTGACAATGTAGGGGCTGCGAGGGATGGGCACGCCAGCGAACGTGACGTGCACTGTGTAGACACCCTCCGTGGTGGGCTGGTAGCTACAGCGATACATGCTGTCACCCCGAGCCTCCAGCTGAGGCTCCACTGTGCCCTTCTGTCCTGCAGGGTCCTGGATCATGACCTCTACCTCGCCCATGCCAGCTCCTGCCACAAGGTACCAGTTCAGTTCCTGAGCCCCAGGGCAACACTCCCCACAGACCACCCAGGCCTCAGAAGCCTCCCCTCACCTGCTGTGAAGATCTCAAAGTAGGTGGTCTTGTTGGCAATGTTGCCACTGGGCTCCAGGCCAGGACCTTGGGCAGTCACTTTACTGGCATCACCCTGTGACTTGTCCACATACACCTCAAAGGGGCTCTTTGAGATATGCTGGCCAGCAAAGAGCACAGTGACCTGTTCCCAGGAGGGACAGACCGTAAGGGCAGGGTAAGGGCCCTCTAGCCACTGCCTGCAGCCACCAGCCTCCCTGCTAACCAAATGCTCACCTTATGAGTCCCTGTGACCTCAGGGACATACCAGACAGAGAAGGTACGGTTCTTGTCATTATTGGCAGTCACCTTTGCCTGTGGTGGAATGGAGCCCCTGAGCCTCTGCTATAAGCAGCCCCACCATTAGGGGGCACTGCAGGGGCCTCCCCTGCCAGCCTCCCTGCAAGTGGCCCTACCTCCTCCTGGTGTCCAGCTGGGTCCTCCACGTACACCAGCACCTCTCCTTGGCCAGCACTTCTGGTCTCCACAGTGAACTCTGCCCGCTTCTTCACCATATTGCCTGTGGGCTCAATCCCTACCAGCGGAGGGTGAGCAAACAATGGCCAGCTGTTATGGCCTTAGCCTTGCCTCTCCAGACACTAAGGCAGGCAAGCAGACACTAAGGGACACAGCATCAAGCCCCCATCCTTCTGCAGGCCTATTGGCCTCCCATCCAGTCATGTCCCAAACTGGGTTAGTTCAGCATACTCCAGCACATTGAGGCTGGCCTCTGGACCCAGCTGTGCTCTTGCTGCTGCCGCAGACCTGTGTCTGTTTTCTGGAACATTCGGGTTTGCTGCTCTGCTGTGGCTGCCCAACCCTTTGCCTGGGCCTCTGCCCTTGTGATCCCCTGACTGGGTTTCAGGTCCCTGCTCCTCTACCTGGTTCATCTCCATTTACAGTAAAGCCACTGAGTTCTTTTTCTCTGAGCCAGCTGCCACAGGCTTAAGTGACTTGAAGAACTTACTGGGGCACTCTCTTGTCTATTCAAATGACCAGTATTAATTAACCAGTCTTAACCCACTCCTGTCTGACTCTTGAATGGTGTTTGGTCATCTAGCCACTATGTGACAGAAGACCCCTTGGGTCCTCCAAGTTGAGAAGACATTGTCCCATGGGGAAGACAACAGCCCACAGGTGTACCTCTAGCGGGGATCCCTCACCTGGCCCGTAGGCTCGAGCTTTCTTCGGGTTCAGTTTGGGCCGCAGGGGAGCCCCTGGCTTCAGCTTGGCCTTGGGGAACTGGGACAGGTAGGTCATGACAGAATGCTCATCCACATTGGGGTCCACGATCTCCTCAGGGGTAATCACCTGACATAAGCAGAAACCAGGAGCCATTGGGCCTCTGAGTTTCTCCTCAGAGCAAACACGGCCCCCGAAAAGCCTGGGCTAGGCCAGGCAGGAGTGTACCTGTGGGATGCCCAGCCAGTCGTCTGCCTGCTGCATGGCCTCCCGTGCATTGTTTACGGGCTTGCTGGCATCCCAGGAGTCCCAATCAGGACACAAGCCTGCAGCACAAAGAAAATTGTGAGTCTAGGGGCTGTAGGACCCTCTTATAGGCTGCCCAGTTAGCTCTAGCCCCATTGCACCTACCCGTGCACCTCCTCACCTGGGGCACAGCTATCCACAAGGGCACCCAAGGCCCGGCCACTCTGCCAGTCCCGACTAAAATTGGTGATGGGCAGTTGCGGCAGCTTATTCTGGATCCAGCCCAGGAGCCGCTGCTTGGGTGTCTGCTTTTTGGCCTCCTCATCCTCTTCCTCATCCCACATGGGCATGGAAATGGAGTAGTGCAGGATCAGGGTCCAGATGAGGCCCAGGATCAGCTTCAAGTTCCCATCCACGATGGCCTTGCTGTCTGTGAGGCAAAGGAGTGGCAGCACTGGACAGTAAGGGCCAACCTGGCATTCCTGTCCTTCTCCCACAGTCTGGGAAGAGGGATCCAAACAAGGAGTCAGGCCACTTCCAGGCTGTGGGTTCAGGGAGAAAGGAGAGTCCCTCTCCCAGCCAGAGGCAGGGTGTGGATCAGGCCCTCTTTGCCCAGGGCCTCCATGGGGATACCAGGGGCCTTCAGAGGGAAGGAGATTTCCGGGGAGAGGGGAGAAACCCACAGACACACACTGATAATACAGTGCAATAAGGGGGACACTGCTGGAAGCCCTATGCCCCAGAGGAGGGGCAGAAGACAGACATATTCTACATGCAGCTACCACATTTCCAGGGGTCTGTGGGAAACCAGGGGGAATAGTCCAGTTTCAGCTGAGCTAGAATCTGGCGCCCTGACCTTAACAGCTGGGCTGGGACTGAGGAAGAGGAAGACCAGCTGGGGTAGTTGGAAAATATAATTGCTGTCCCAGGTTGGCTGGGTAGTGTGAGGTAGGGGAAGTAGAAGAGTTGGGCAAGGACCCTTTGGGTGAAGGGGTTGAACCCCACCCCTCCCCACTTCCTCCCCACCCCACAGCCAAGCTAGGAGTTAGGAGGCTGCTGGGAACGACTACAAGCTCTTGGCTCAGGGGAGGGGCCAGGAGTCCAAAGAAACCAGTGGTTGGGACACATGGCCCTGACTTACCAGACCAGTGGTTGGGAAATGTTGGGGTGATGGTCAAGAGATACTGTGGGAGCCCCCCTCACCCAGCTGGAGAAGGAAGCTGAGTGAGCCTGGGTTGGACACTCAGGGCCCTGCTTGTGAGCTTAGGTGGCAAAAGCTTTGGGTGGGGTCCCCACATCCTGCTGCCTCAGCAGAGCCTACTTGGCTGCCACCCACTGTCTACCCCACTTGCCACCAAATGGGCCCCTTCGCCTCAGGCAGTCACCATGTTTACCACAGGGGAAGTGGTTAGGGCTGGCACCTTTCACCCCCCCATCACCATGGCAACACCCTGTGGGTTCTGGGCTCCACCCAAGGCCACTTCTGGGTCTCTCACCATTTTCAAGGCGGGGTGGCTTGGGCTTTCTAAGAGTTCATCTTTGGAAACCCTGCTGGCCTGCCCCATAATCAGAGAAAATACTTGTCTGGTGAGTCAACTCATGGGGGGGAAAGGATGGGGAGGGGACAGATACCATCAAAGGCCAGTGGCCACCCTGTCCTGGCAGTACCTGGAGCACCAGCTAAGCTGCTCAAAGCAGAGCAGCTTCCCCTGTTCCCAGGTTAGTCCTGCCCCACCTGACTATCTTTCAGGTCTCCAAATAGCTGGGGGGATGGTGGGGTGAGAAGAGGGTCAGAGAAGACCAAGGGCACAAGGCCAGCCAAGGCTTCCTACCAGGCTCCCAAGCTGAGGGTCCTGGGTCCATCCTAAGAGTCCATGGTGACCTGCACCAGCAAAGCGAGGCCTGGCTTGGCCTCCCATCCCTGGTAAGTAAAGCCAGGCCCTTACCCATGCACATTAGGCCAGACTATGCCATACCCATCCCCCTCTCAAGAGAGGGTGGGAAGAACCAGGGCCCAGGGCTAGGAGACTGTCTGGATGGCCACGCCCCATCCCACCCCCTTTCCCCAGGCCCTAGGCTAGCCAGCCCCCTCCCTCCCCTAATCACTGCTGCTTTCCAACATTTTTTTGCCTTATATGGCAAAGCTCTGGGAACCAGGCCTGCTCCAGCCAGCTCACAAGGAGGAGGGGAGGAGGGAGGAGACCCCCCCCAAGAGTGGGGTGTGGCCCGCCTCCCTATATCCGGTTGCCCCCACCCCCACCCAGGACTCAGAGATGACTCAGCTTTGCTAGACTGAGACTGCGACTGGAGGGGTGGACCTCCACTTTGCCTCAACTGGCATTCCAAAGAAAGAACTTGGGCTTTTGGGACCTATTCTCTGAATGGCTGAGGGAACCCAAGTCCCTCACTTCTTGGGCTAAAAAATGGACCATTCCACAGCAGTAGGGATAACTGAAAGGCCCATTTCAATTCTGACAATAAGATTCATTCCTCTCCCTGCTCCACATTGCCAAGTCACCAGTACCAGTGCCTGTGCGTGAGCTGCCCCCATCTTGAGAAAGGCCTGAGATGCTGCAGTAAACCTGGTCAATGCCAGCCTCTCAAGCCCAGTGACACAGATATTAGGCTGGCAATGAGCCCAGTGCACAATGGAGCACCTCCCAACAAACTACCCCATTCTAGATGCAAAAAACCAATGCCTACATGGAAGCAAGAGTTTATCCCAAGATGAACAACAAAGTTGGCGTCCAAGAAGCCAGTTCCCTCAATCAACCATGCCCAACTCACCTCTGGTTGAAGTTCTACTAGCTAGGTTTCTCTCTGGCCCCCAAGTTACCCGGGATAGATCTAAAGTGGGAGTTGGAGCCATCTCCAAAGAGTGACCCATCTTCCAGGGACAGAAGAAGCCCACAGCCATAGACAAAGGAACCCCACAAGCTCTAATCCCCACTTTGGAATTACAGGAGCTCCTGAAGGTGAGAGGGCCCTCTTTAAACTCCTGTAACGCAAAAAGCCAGGCTTCCTCCTTCCTCGGAGATAGGGCACCAGGGTGCAGCGCCAGGAGCCTGGACAGTGCCCACCCCCAGGTCCGCTTTCACCGCGCACACAGCGGCGGAGGCGCGGCCTGCAGAGGATGTGAGCTCAGCCTGGGCGCTGGCCAGCCGGGGCGTAGCCGGCAGGGGCACGTAACGGTTTGCACGCCTCGCCGGTCATCCCGCCCGCACGCCTTTGTTCTCTAGGCCTGTGTAGAGCACGACAGCCCCGGGGCCCGGACTCCGGCTAGAGATGGGGGATTTGGAGGGGTCCGCCCGCGGCAGAATGTAAGGACACACAGAGTCCCTGTCCCCGCCCGTCTGGCGCCCTCACCTATGGACACGAGTTTGATGCTCTCGCGATCCAGGAACTCGAGTGCCACTGACACGTTCTCGAGCTGCATCTGGCGGAATGTGGGCCGCTGGTTGTGCTTGCGGTGCATTTTCTTCTGGCTGAGCACTTCGAGCAGCGCGATGAGCCGTAGCCCATCGCTCAGGTCCGTCTGTAGGTTGGCGATGCGCTTGCTCACGCACTTGAGGTGCTCATTGCACCAGCGCGTGAACGTGTTTTGCTGAATCTTCTTCCACGGTGCGTCCTCCGCTAGATCCTTCTCGGTGGCCGGCATCTCGGCGTCCCGCGTGTCGGCTCCGCCGCCCAGAGCCGCGCCCGCCGCGCTCTGGCCAGCCCGGGTGTGGGAGCTACTCATTTTGAAGTGCGAGGAGTTGGGGGGCGGTGCTGTAGACTCTGCTAGGGGACGGCCCTTTAATTAAAGTCGTAGGCGCTTCAGCACGCGGACAAGGCGAAGCAGAGAGCGGAGGTTGCGCTGCGGAGAGAGCGAGCCCTTTAAAAGCGGGTGGGGGCGGAGCCAGGGGCGGGCTTCCTGAGGGGCGGACCCGCGGGGTGGGGCTTTGGGGCAGCTCCCGCTCCGCCCCACCCCGCCCGTTGGAATGCCCTCACTTAGGCCCTGCTCCCGCTGATGCGACGCGAACTTCAGGTTTTTAAAGAGGGTCGTTGGGCCCAGAAGGGGGTGAAGAGGTTCTCAGGTCTCGCGCCAGCGCTGCAGGAAACGCGCCCCAGAGCAAGGAAAGGCGGTGCAGCATCTGGCACAAGACCCCTTGACCGGCACGCCTTGCAAGGGACTTTCCTTTCCTAAGGGCCCCTGCGGGGGGTGGGATGGCTCTGGTCCTTGAGTCAGTAGGGCTCCGCCCGGTCCCTGTAACACCCCCTCCCGCGCCCTGCTGTCGTCCCGCTTCCCCGACCTCCCAGCTGCCCAGGCAGCAGAGGGCAGGGGCCGAATCCTATGAGCGAATCCTCGAAAAGCGCGGGCCCCAGCAGGCCCCGCTCGGAGCGCTTTGCGTGCGCAACACCGGGGAAGTGGCTGCCTAGCAGGGCTCAGCAGACCCCTTGGTCCACGCCCGCCTTCCCCGTCTGCACGGTCCTAAGCCTGCGCACCTGCGCCTGCTACTTCCCACCACCTCCTCTGCTCTCCCCTTCCTTCCTCCTCCCTCGCCCCACCTGGGAAGAAATGAGGCACTAGGCCAGGAGGCCACCAGCACTCCAGGAGCAAGCAGCCTTCGAAGGGACTCGGGCACGCCAGTGGGCACGGGCAGAGGGCGTGGTGCGCTGCGTGCAGAGGCCGTTCGAGCTGGCCTAGCCTTCCGTGCTGTTCACCTGGGACACTGGGAGCCTATGGGGGGAGATTTCCTCCCTGTCAGAATGGCCCCAGAGTGACCCTGATCCAGCATGGCCAGGCACGGGGGAGGCAGTGGCCCGCTCAAGGGTTCCCATAAAGCTTGGCAGGCTGGTTTTGGGTAGTTTTCAGGTGTGGTGGCAGGTACAAAGGAGACCCAAGGACGTGGGCAGATAGAGGACTGGGGTTTGTGAAACATAATGTGGCCAAGGCTTGTTTAGGAGCCTGGATTATGTTCGCAGAGCAGTGGAGAGCTATTCACTCAAAATTAATTTTTTGGTAGATAATTCTGAAGATGCAGAGGCTGCTGTGGTTAGATGAAGACCAGCAAAGGCATAGGGACAAGGGAACTGTTGGGGACACTCATTGCCACTCTCTCCAGTCAAGAGAAGCCAGCCTGGCTTGGTGTCTGTAGCTCAGGCGGCTAGGGTGCCAGCCACATACACAGGAGCTTGGCGGGTTTGAATCCAGCCCAGGCCCCCCAAACAACGACAACTACAACCAAAAAATAGCTGGGCGTTGTGGTGGGTGCCTGTAGTCCCAGCCACTTGGGAGGCGGAGGCAGGAGACTCGCTTGAGCCCAGGAACTGGAAGTTGCTGTGAGCTGTGATGCCACGGCATTCTATCCAGGGTGACAGTTTGAGGCTCTGTCTCAAAAAAAAAAAAAAAAAATTGAAGAGAAGCCAGCCTATAGGAAAAACCCTATGGTTTTTCCCCAGAATGGCCTCTCTTCATCTCAGTCCTGTGTACCTCCCTTTGCCAGGATTTCCCCTTCTCCATGTCTTTTTTTTCTAGAGAGGCAAGTCTCTGTCCCTATGGCTTGATTCTAATAGTAATTAATTTATCTGCTAAAGACCAGTGGGAGAAGGAGGCCTTGGGTTGGCCAGCATGTCATGCCCAAATATGGTTGACTCTCCTGTAGCCTTGGGTGTCTGCAAGTCCAGCCAGCATCTCCCCTGCCTACCAGCACAGCTCCACTTCAGTGATGTCTGAAACCCACTATTGTTTCTCACCATTGCGGGTGGGGATTCAAACAGCACTTTCTTTCTTTCTTTCCTTTTCTTTCTTCTTCCTTCCTTCCTCCCTCCTTTTTTAGACAGTCTCAAGCTGTCACCCTGGGTTGAGTGCTGTAGCATCATAACTCACAGCAACCCTCAACTCTTGGGCTCAAGCGATCTTCTTGCCTCAGTTTTTTTTCTATTTTAGTAGAGACAGGGTCTTGCTTTTGCTCAGGCTGGTCTCCAACTTGTGAGCTCAAGCAATCCACCCACCTCGGTCTCCCAGAGTGCTAGGATTACAGGTGTGAGCCACCTCACCTGGCCTCTTTTTTTCTTTCTTGAGACAGAGTCTCACTCTGTCACCCAGGCTAGTGTGCCGTGGCATCATAGCTCACAGCAACCCCAAACTCTTGGGCTCAAGCAGTCTTCTTTATTTTTTTATTTTTTTGAGACAGAGCCTCAAGCTGTCACCCTGGAGAGAGTGCTGTGGCATCACAGCTCACAGCAACCTCCAGTTCCTGGGCTCAAGCGAGTCTCTTGCCTCTGCCTCCCAAGTAGCTGGGACCACAGGCGCCCACCACAATACCCGGCCATTTTTTGGTTGCAGCCGTCATTATTGTTTGGCGGACCCGCGCTGGATTTGAACCCGCCAGCTCAGGTGTACATGGCTGGCGCCTTAGCCCATTGAGCCACAGGCGCCGAGCCTCAAGCAGTCTTCTTGACTCAGCCTCCCGAGTATCTAGGAATATCAGCTAATTTTTTTCTATTTTTAGTAGAGACAGGATCTCACTCTTGCTCAGGCCGGTTTCAGAACTCCTGAGCTCAAGCAATCCACCTACCTGCCTTACCCTCCCAGAGTGCTGGGATTACAGTTGTGAGCCACCGAGCCCAGCTCAGACAGCATTTTCTAAGCTTTGAGGCCCACCCACTGTACACTCTTTCCTCTCCTGACCACATTCAGACACACCTACACAAAATGCACTATGGTGTTGTGTCTGGGAACTGGGGACATAGGAGGAAAAGTTGTAAAGGGAGAACTCCTGTAGATCCCTCCCTGCCAGGCTCCTTTCAAGACAGACTTAAGGTTGTCCTTCTCTGCCCTGCTGGGAAACAAGTTCCCAGGGATGAACTGGGAAGAACTGTTTCTCTCTCCACTAAGTGCCATCCAGCTGGGTCATCTGGGCTCATTTGTTAATCTTCAGAGGGCAGGGAAACTGAGTCCGAGTAACTGACCAGTAGTCAATTCTGGCAGAAAGGGTGTCAGCATGTGGGTGTCCTAGCTTTCAGTCCGAGTTTTCCCTATTTAGAGGAAACAAGAAATGCGTGTGTCGAGGGTTCTTGTCCTAAAGAGGACATAGTATCACCACCAGATGGCGCCCGATCCCAAAGCCCCCAGATCGGGCAGTCCTGGGAAGCCAAAATCCAGCTCTTTCATATTTTCCCTTATTTGGAGTAGATTCTTGGATGTTAGACACACCACGCCCACAACGCCACCCCTGGCCCTCAGACCCCAGGCCAAGCCCCCCGCCCACAGGGAGCTATAGCCCCAAGCCCCGGGATCTAGGATTTCTAGAGTCCTTTCTAGGCATGTGTAGCCAGGGGGCGCTAGGAGGGATGGAAGCAGCAGATTAGCAAGGTGATAAGAGACCTGGGCTGGTGCAGCAGATGAAGTCACCCTTTTCCAAGCGCCTACTCTGACAATGCAGCCTGGAGTACTTATGAACAGGCCTGCCAGCGGATTTCACCTAGGTGAAATTTCCCAGGTGGCCTGGGAATCTGGGGACACTGCTACTCACATCCCAGCCAGCAGTTAATATCCAGCCCAGAGCCAACCTGGGATAAGGCCCAGGGTCCAGCAAGAGAATCTGGCCTGGACACACCCCTGCTGTGGCCCCCGCGGAGCAGAGCAGTGACAGAACCGGCTCCCCTGTGGCCAAAACAGCTGTAGACTTGCACCAACAAGGGTCTCACTGTTTTCCTCCCAGCAGGCACACTGGCTTAGAAGTGCCCTTCCCGGGGCGGCTCACCCTCAGCCTATGCAAGGTCCTGATATCAGTCCTTTCCTTCCCAGCAGGCATGCGGCGGTCAGTTCTCGGGCAGTCGTGCAGGTACCTGTCTCCCAGACAGCCTCTTTCTCAGGGACCCCCATGGCCTTAGGCTCCCACACTCGTGGAACAGACATCGTCTGTGGGCGAACTAGGGAAGGCAGTCTCCAGACGCTCAATCCCGCACATCAGCGGCGCCCCCCTAGCATTCATGCACCTCGGCTGAACGTGGCCCGGGCCTGGGGGCCAGCCGACGCCTGCATTCTCCGGACTGTCCGCCCGCCTTCTCCACCCTCTCCCCGGCGGACGCAGAGCCGGCGCGGCGGCCTCACCTGCTGTCCCTGCGGGCGGGCGGCCACCGCGGGGTGGCGCTCCGCTCACCTTCGCGCCCGCGCCCGCACCCGGCGCCTCGGGGCTCCACTGGCGTTCGCTGTGCGCCGCCCGCCTTCTTGTTGGCCGCGCCCCCGCCCCGCGCCCGTCCCAGCCCGGCGAGAAAGCCTTAATTGGTAAAATCGCCCAGGAGCCCAGGACAGGGATGGGGGGGAGGCGGCGCCCCTTGAGCTCGAGGTACCCGGCCGCCTGGCGACGCCGCCCCGCATGAGCTCACCGCCCCGCGAGAGCCGCCAGGACCCAGGGAGGGGGCGCTCCCCCAACGCCCCCAACGCCCAGGAAGTCTACAGGGCCCACCTGCAACGAAGCTGCATGGCTGATTTTGGGAGAGCCAAGCGCTCCCCAGGTGGAAAGGCCCAGCTCCAAGGCCAACTTCTCCAGGGAGCCATGCACCATCAGAGTCCTCCCATCATGAAAGTGACACAAACCTGGGCTGGCCAGTCAAGCTGGATTCTGCCCCCCTGGAGGGGGGTCAGGCTGTTGCAGGTGTTCACTGAGCACCTACCACCAAAAGGCTGGACTGTAGGGACCAGAGCATTGTGATGCACAAGCTGGGCCAAGTCTGTCGTGGAAGCCGGCAGCACAACTCACATGGAAATTCACCACGAGCAGGTTAAGTGCCGTCCAAAGTCTGCAAGCACTGGGCAAATGTCTCTGAACCGGGTGGGCACAGCCACACCCTGGTACTGCCAGACTCTCTTCCTCTTCTATATGCCCATTTCCTGGTAGCTTCAGATGCAGTTCAAATGTCACTTCCTCGAGGAAAGCCACATAAAGCATTATCGTTTTCGCATTTTTCCCAGAACCCCCAAGAATTACATTTTAATGTAATTAAAATGAGCCAGCACACACACACACACAGAGAGAGAGACTTACATATGTAACTGGAACAGATGTTTCACAAAACAGTACTTTTGGGGGCGGCACCTGTGGCTCAAAAGAGTAAGGCGCCAGTCCCATATGCTGGAGGTGGCGGGTTCAAACCCAACCCTGGCCAAAAACAACAACAACAACAACAACAAAAAAAAAACACTACTGTCACGTACAACCTCCACAGTACTCTGATATATATATATATATATATATATATATATATATATATATATATTTTTTTTTTTTTTTTTTTTTTGAGACAGACTCTCAGTATGTCACCCTCAGTAGAGTGCTGTCGTGTCACAGCTCACAGCAACCTCAAACTGTTGGGCTCAAGTGATTCTCTTGCCTCAGCCTCCCAAGTAGCTGAGACTACAGGCACCTGCCACACCCCCTGGCTATTTTTTGTAGCAGTTGCCATTGTTTAGCTGGCCTAGGCTGGGTTCAAACCTGCCAGCCTCGGTATATGTGGCTAGCACTGTAATCACTGTGCTATGAGTGCCAAGCTGTACTCTGATAGTTTCTATTCCATTCTACTTCCTTTAAAAAGAAAAAGGGAGGGAGGGAGGAAGGAAAGAAGAGAGAGGAGTTTGATCACCTTTGCCAAGTGAACTTGGCAATATCCAGTTTAACACTTATAGCAAGGTGCTGGCCATCCTCTAGGCTTCACTGCATCTGCTGCTGCCTTTTCCAGCTCTGCTGGCAATTACATTTCTCACTTTGACTCACCCTGGAAGCCCCCCAACAGTCCCAGGGGCTCGGCCTGCCTGCAACTCTCCATCTAGTGGGAGGCCCCTCTGGGGGTTGGATTATCTTCACCTGCTAGATGAGAAGGCTGAGCTCAGGCCTGTGAGGTGGCTGTCCTAGGGGTCACAGCCAAGGCTGCCTTTAAGAAGAGAAGATCACCTACCCACAGGCACCACAATCCAAACCAGAGGAAGCACAGAACAGGTGGTGGCTGCTTGGCTTAGTCTTAGGATCCGCACTGTATTGGAACCCTCTCCTTACTGCTACCCTCAACTCTAAAGATCAACAGCTCTGTCTCTACTCTTTCCAGGTCTGGGGAGGAGGGGGTGGAGGTATGTACTGCACAAGATGGTAAAGATTTAATGAAGATATTTTCTCCCTGTGAAGATGTTGGAAAACTGCTAGACTGAGCTCCATTCCTGATGTAAGGCAGGCTGAATCTCCAACCAGCCATACCAATGATTACAAGGTGAATGGAGGTGTTCTAGGACTTGAACACAGGCTTCTGGTTGGCTAACCATTCACTATTTTACACTGGCTCCCACAACCTTCAACACATTAATGTTCCCAGTAATCATCGTCTTATGACTTTTGTTACCATCTGAGCAAATGTTTCAAATAATTTGAATGCAACTTAAAAACCCAAAGGATCTTTAAAATCCTTGCAGAAGAGCCGGGAGGTGGCTCACACCTGTAATCCTAGCACTCTGGGAGGCTGAGGCAGGCATATGGCTTGAACTCAGAAGTCCAAGACCAACCTGAGCAAAAGCAAGATCCCGTCTCTAAAAATAGCCGGGTTCTGGCAGGTGCCTGTAGTCTCAGCTACGAGACAGGAGGCTGAGGCAAGAGAATCGCTTGAGCCCAAGAATTTGAGGTTGCTGTGAGCTGTGATGTCACAGCACTCTACTGAGGGTGACAAAGTGAGACTCTGTCTCAAAAATAAAATAAAATAGGCCGGGCACGGTGGCACATGCCTGTAATGCTAGCACTCGGTGAGGCTGAGGTAAGTGGATTGCCTGAGCTCAGGAGTTTGAGACAAGCTTGAGCCAGAGTGAGACCTCGTCTCTAAAAAAACAGCCAGGCATTGTGTCGGGCACTTTTAGTCCCTGCTACTTGGGAGGCTGAGGCAAGAGAATCGCTTCCATATACTGGAAGTGGTGGGATCAAAACCCGGACCCGGCCAAAAACTTCGAGGAAAAAAGATTCCAAGCTTAAGGAAAGTGGTTTTTTTTTTTTGAGACAGAGCCTTAAGCTGTCACCCTGGATAGAGTGCTGTGGCATCACAGCTCACAGCAACCTCCAATTGCTGGGCTCAAGTGAGTCTCTTGCCTCCGCCTCCCAAGTAGCTGGGACTACAGGTACCCGCCACAACGCCCGGCTCTTTTTTTTTTTTTTTGGTTGCAGCCGTCATTGTTGTTTGGCGAGTCCGGGCTGGATTCAAACCCGCCAGCTCAGGTGTACGTGGCTGGCGTATTAGCCCGTTGAGCCACAGGCGCCAAGCCTTAAGGAAAGTGTTAACAGCTCCTTGTACACAGATACTGACAAAATTATCTTTTTTTTTTTTTTTTTTCTTTTTTGCAGTTTTTGGCCAGGGCTGAGTTTGAATCCGCCACCTCCAGCATATGGGGCCGGCGCCCTACTCCTTTGAGGCACAGGTGCCACTCTGAAAATTATTTTCATGTTGACATTTTTTCCTTATAACACTTTTTTTTTTTTTCTGAGACAGGGTCTCACCCTGTTGCCCTGGGGTAGATGCTGTGGTGTCATAGCTCACAGCAACCTCAAATTCCTGGGTTCAAGTGATCTTCTTACCTCAGCCTCCTGAGTAGCTGAAACTACAGACACCCACCACAAGGCCCAGCTGGCTTGTCTATTTTTAGTAGAGATGGAGTCTCACTTTACTCAGGCTGGTCTCAAACTCCTGAACTCAGGCAATTCCTCCTGCCTCAGGCTCTCAGAGTTCTGGGATTATAGGTGTGAGCCACTGAACCCGGCCTTCCTTATAACCTTCAATCTTGCTAAGATTGCAAGTTATACAATACTGTACACTGCTTAGAAGCTATTCCCCATTCTTAAAGAAGCTCAGTTTTCTTATTCTTGACTTAGAATTGGCTGTACACTGTCTCCTCTGCCTGCCCTCCCAAGAAGAACCCCCTGTAGACCCTCATTTCCCTGTACATACCCTTCCTAGCCTCTCTGATAACTGCAAACCCCCTACCAGGGAGCTCTGAAGCCACACCAATCTCTGAAGACCAGTTCCTGGCTACAGGAATGTTTCATGAATGAATTGCTATACTCAGGGCCCCTGGACAAGTTTCCTCTGACCAGGGATCCTTATTCTTCCTCAGATCAGGGGACGGGTGCAGAGCTTCTTGGCTCTGATGGCCAAGAGCTTGCCTGGCTTCTCGTGGTCTGAGATGGAGCTACACTGCAATGGGGCTGGACTGAGACTCCAGGTACCCATGGATGCGTGCACAGGACCATTACAGTTCAGCTTCCTGGTGCCCTCTGTGGTGGGACTTCATCATGGGGCAACCAGCTGGGGAGCATAAAAGGCAGAATGCTAAGGCAGGTGTGGGGGATGGGTGTTCCTTAGGGAGAAGGCAAACCTAGAATTCCTTGACCTCATAAGGAAACAGCTTGGATCTGCATAGGGAGGGCTGAGCAAACACTGCACACACAGGCCTCCGGGAGAGGGGCCAGGATTGCAGAAGGCTTGGAGAAGTGTTGGGGAATCTGATTCTGTCAAAACTAAAAAATCCACGAGGCAGTCTGAGGGGCCTGGAATCCAAACTGCCAACCCTTCCCCAAGGCTCTCCTGCCTCATGCTGCCATGCGTGGTGTCTTCGAGGACCACATATAACCTTCTCCCATATTGTTGAGGACAGACTGAGGCCTTGCCTTTGCTCTAAAACCTAGCCAACAGTAATTCTTCTTCATTAGGGTCTTTGTGGACAACACAGGGCCCCATCTCTACTACTTCCAGGAGCAAACCTCCATGTACAAGTGGTATGTGACTCTCCGCTGGACCAGCCAGCCTGGATATGACCAGAGTCCTCCCCTCTTCTCCTGTCACCTGCCCTCATTTGTGAGACCAAGGATGGTCCCTCTTCACGCTTCTAGGTCTGGGCCTAACCAGTGAGGGACTCCCTGGTTGGTCACACGCTCCATTAGCTAGCATTGTTTAAAGTATGACTATCCCGTCCTTTCCAATCTCCACAGAACATCCCCCTCCCCTTTTTTTGAGACAGTCTCAAGCTGTCATGGTGTCACAGCTCACAGCAACCTCAAACTCTTGGGCTTAAGCGATTCTCTTGCCTCAGCCTCCCAAGTAGGCCAGGCGTCTGCCACAACGCCCAGCTATTTTTTGTTGTAGTTGTCATGGTTGTTTTAGCAGGCCCAGGCCAGGTTCGAACCCACCAGCCCCAGTGCATGTGGCCGGTGCCCTAGCCGCTAAGCTACGAGCACCGAGCCATCTTTCTTCTTCTTCTTCTTTTTTTTTTTTTAGGTAGAGTCTCACTCTCTCCCCCTGGGTAAAGTGCCCTGGTATCATAGCTCATAGCAAACTCAAACTCCTGGGCTCAAGCTATCCTCCTGCCTCAGCCTCCAGAGTAGCTGAGACTAGAGGGGCCTGCCACAACGCCCAGCTACGGATAGCCTTTTCCTGGTGAAGGACCTCACTGACTCCTAGCCATAGACCAGGCTCCTGCGCAAACCAGAGCAGCCTTCCACGGTTTGCCACTCTCGCCACCCCAACCCTGCGGCATCTGCACGCAGTGCATGACAACCTCTGCCTGTGCCCACTGGCGTGCCCGGGGCCCTTCGATGGCTGCTTGCTCCTGGGATGCTGGCGGCCTCCTGGCCTAGAGCCTCATTTCCTCCCAGATGGGACGAAGAAGGAAGGGAGAGCAGAGGCGGCGGTGGGAAGTAGCGGGCGCAGGTGCGCAGGCTAGGGCCGTGCAGACGGGGAAGACAGGCCTGGGCCAGGGGGCCTGTGGGGCCCTGCCGGGCAGCCGCTGCCCCAGTGTTGCGCACGCAAAGCGCTCCGAGCGGTGCCTGCCGGGGTCCATGCTTCCCAAAGATTCGCTCTTAGGATTCGGCCCCTGCCCTCTGCTGCCTGGGCAGCTGAGAGGTTGGGGAAGGGGAGGACGGCAGGGGGGGAGCGGGTGTGGCAGGGACCCAGCAGAGCCCTGCTGACTCAAGGACGAACATCCCAAGAACGCCCAATTTGTCGGTTCCCATTCCCCGCCAGGCTTCTACCGGTTTGGTTCGTGCAGGCCCCGCCCCCTTAACATCTAGCCACAAGGCGCCAGCGTGTGACGTCTGGGATCGTCGGCCCCGCCCCACTCCCACGCCTGGCCCGCCTTTGCTTTTTGCCGTCGCCCGCCCCTCTCTCAGGCTAGCTCAAACACAGGCTGGCCTGTGATGTCTGCGCCCGGCCAGCCCCTTCCTGGGTGCACAGCCCCGCCTGTTCCCACGACTAGAGCGGTTCGCGCCCCTTCGGCTCCAGCGCTGGTCGCACGCCTCGTCCACCTGCAACCAATGAAGCACGCTGGTGACGCTTAAGCTCGCCAAGCGGGGTCTCCAGCGTGCAGCCCCGCCCCGCCCCGCCCCGCCCGCTCTCCAAGCCAGACCGGTCTGCACCGGCTGCTCCGAGCGGTTTGGCTCCGCCCCGCGCAGCGTGCGCTTCCTGCAGAGCCCGCGCCTGTGACGCTAGGGTGACGTGCGCGTGACGCGAGCGCGGCCGCTCCTGAGGCGCTCGCGCTGTCTCTGCCCGCTCTGAGGTAGCCTTTGCTTGGCTTGTGTCGCTTGGCTCAGGCCGTAATCAGGCCTTTGCCACCCGCGCCGCCATGGACGATTACGCGGTTCTGTCGGACACCGAGCTAGCTGCCGTGCTGCGCCAGTACAACATCCCTCACGGGCCCGTCGTGGGTACGCGGCGGCGGGCGGGACCCCTCCCGGGACCCGTTCCCTGTGCTCCGCCCCGCGCTTACCCCAGTACCTCCCTGCGTCCCCCTTCCCCCGGCTTCCCCCTGACCGCGACTCGCGCCCCTGACCGCCCCGTGTCTGGCCAGGCTCCACTCGCAAGCTCTACGAAAAGAAGATCTTCGAGTACGAGACTCAGAGGCGGCGGCTGTCGCCTCCCAGCTCATCGGCCTCGTTCTATCGCTTCTCTGGTGAGCCCCCCCCCCCCGCCTCCTGACCGCCTCCTGGATGGCGTCTCGGGGCTGTAGCAGCACGCTGGGAAGGAGGGATGGAGGGAGGGACATCTGGGGCCCAAGTGGTTTTCCCTTCAACTCAGACTCGGATTCGGCGTCGGTGGACTCAGACATGTACGATTTGCCCAAGAAGGAGGACGCTCTGCTGTACCAGAGCAAGGGTAAGCCAGGCTGGGGCGGGTATCCTGGCACCTTCACCCCACTGTGTCACCAACCCCGAGCACAGGCAGACCCTCAGTCTCAACCCCACCACTCCTCAGCCCCAGAGAGGAGGCCCTGAAATGGGATTCAGATTAGGGCTATTGGGCCAGGTGGGGGACTCCCATCCCTCCTCTGCTACCGCTGCCCCCTTCTTAAGGCTATAATGATGACTACTATGAGGAGAGTTACTTGACCACCAGGACTTACGGGGATCCTGAGTCTGTGGGAACATCCAAAGGCTTTCGCCAGCCTGGGATTTCAGATGCTGATACCTTCCACCACCAGGTGAGCTGGCTGTCAGGCACCCTCTACTTGGACACAACCTAAGGGATCATGGCTGGATTTGGATGAATCCAGGGTACCACTGGGTGAAAATGGTGACTCCTAGACCTCCAGGGAGAGTTAGGGTCAGCAGACATCTTTTTGGTTGGGGCCCTGGCTTGGGACTCATCATGAGAGCAATTTGACTAGACCATGTTGGATATGCTGCACTGTGGTCTGAGACAGAACTGTGGTCTAGGGTAGAACTCTTTCTGAGCATCCCGGGGGAGAAGGGTGGGTGCTGAGGCACAGGCCCATTGATTGACTTAGCACAGGTGACAAGATCCCTTATACCAAAGGTCAGGAACCCAGAATTGTTGAAGGGAGGGAGCTCTGGCCTATAAGCAATAATCGGAGTGGCTGTGGAAGCTTGGACTGCGGGACACAGCAGGACCATGTTGGCAGTGCCAGCCAGTCTCCTTACTCCACTTCTATCCTACAGGTGCGGGATGACAGTTTTTTCTCTTCTGAAGAGGAGGGCAAGGATAGGTGAGTAGTGACCACGGCCTAGGTCCATGGGCTAGATCTGAGCCCAGGCTCTCTTAACCCACCTATTCCTCTCTTTTACCACAGGGAATGCATGTATGGCCAGGATAGTGCCTACCAAAGCATCGCGCACTATCGCCCCGTTTCCAACATCTCCAGAAGCTCCTTGGGCATGTCGTATTATCCTGCATCCTCCTCTGCCTCTTCTGTGTCTTCATCTTCATCTTCCTCTTCTTCATGGCTTGCCCGCCGAGCCATTCGGCCGGAAAAGCAAGCTCCTGGGGCTTCTCTGGGCCAGGATCACCAGGTCCCACTCTGGGGGCAGCTGCTCCTTTTCCTGGTCTTTGCTGCCTTCCTCCTCTTTGTTTACTACTCTATGCAGGCCGAGGAAGGCAACCCTTTCTGGAGGGAGCCCTGAGGGTCTCGGCTTGGGAGCCAGTTCTTAGAAGTCCTGGCTGACTGCCTTAGCAGTGTTTGCTGGGGGTGGGGGGTGGGGGCTTTTCTGTGTGTTCTTGCTTTGGGGGATGGTCCTAGCCCAGGGCAGTGCTTGCTTCCCCTGCCTTGTCCTGCCAGGAAGGCAGCAGACTCAGGTCCTCCTGGCTATGGTGGACCTGGGTGTGCCTTCCTCTGAAGCCTCCTGGCCTTGCTTCCTCCGACCCTTAGGGCCTAGGAGAGCAAGACCTCACTCCTACAGAGGAAAATGCAGTTGTCGGTGCATGCCTCCTGTTCGTTGTTATCTTGTTAGGGGGATTAACCAAAGGCTACCCTGACTTGTTTTTGTGGACACACAATAAAAAGACTTTATTTTTAATGTGTTGGTTCTTTCTGCTGGGGGAGGCATTGGAATCCCAAGGCACTGGGCACCGGGTCTTGGGTTTCAAGGATCACCATCTAGCTTTGTTCTTTTTTTTGAGACAGATCCTCAAGCTGTCACCCTGGATAGGGTGCTGTGGCATCACAACTCACAGCAACCTCCAATTCCTGGGCTTAAGCGAGTCTCCTGCCTCTGCCTCCCAAGTAGCTGGGACTACAGGCGCCCGCCACAACGCCCGGCCATTTTTAGGTTGCAGCCGTCATTGTTGTTTGGTGGCCCGGGCTGGAT
>CAUYRH010159796.1:0-12567 GCA_963574655.1 Perodicticus potto
GGCCCAGGCTGGATTTGAACCCGCCAGCTCAGGTGTATGTGGCTGGCGCCTTAGCCCGTTTAGCCACAGGCACCGAGACAAATTTTTTTTTTTTTTAAACAGGCAAGAGCTTTATTGGGTTGCAGCCCAAAGGCAGGCCCAGGAAGGTGGAAAGCTTAGGGCAGATGCACAGGCCCCCAGCTGACACCATGCAATTTAAAAGGTATTATTACTGATAAGCATTGTAGTTGATCTTTTACAAACACATGTCTAGCATCCTAATCTTTCAGAAATTTAGGGAGTCTTTTTGGATGGTAGGGGGCATGGAGGGTGTGTATGTGTGTCTATGTGTGCCTAATTTTCATTTCACCTGCATGGATTCACGTAACTGAAAACACCCACGGAATGTTACAGACACCAACACCTGCTGATTCATGGTGGGACACATGGAAATAATTCATGAAAATAATCAGACAGGCTCGGCACCTGTGGCTCAACAGGCTAAAGCGCCAGCCACGTACACCTGAGCTGGCGGGTTCGAATCCAGCCTGGACCCGCCAAACAACAATGACGGCTGCAACCAAAAAATGGCCGGGCATGTGACAGGCGCCTGTAGTCCCAGGTACTTGGGAGGCGGAGGCAAGAGACTCGCTTGAGCCCAGGAATTGGAGGTTGCTGTGAGCTGTGATGCCACGGCACTCTACCCAGGGTGACAGCTTGAGGCTGTATCTCAAAAAAAAAAAAAGAAAAAGAAAAAAGAAAATAATCAGACAGCCTCATACCATATATCTGTGCTGTAGACTCTCCCTATCCTTAAGATTGTCCTGATGTAGCTGGAAGAACAAGTAATCTCTTGACCTATTTTCATCCCGCCTCACCAAACAAGGCCCCTTAGTTGCACAAACTTATTTTTATGTACCGAACCGCTGAGGTGATTAGTCAAGAGGTAGGGATACCAGTGGTTCAAAGCATGCCTGTTTTTTTTTTTCTTTGATAGCACAAGAATATTCCTGGCTAAGTCAAAGGGTAGTCCTAACTCCTGTCATAAATCACACTGACTTTTAGCAGGTTGTTTAGGGCAGGATGGAAAGTTCAGCCAGTCAAAGCACCCGGCTGGCTCTCTACTCCACACCTCATAAAATGAACCCAAGGTACCTTTGTCAGAAAGCAACGGACACCCTACAAAGCTGGAGTCATTGGGGAAGAGAAAATGTGAAAAGCAAACCATGGGCTTAAAAAAAAAAAATGCAAATCTCGCTTATGTTTGGATTCAACTATTTTAAAATATGTCTTCTCAGCCCACTAGCTGCTCCACTTGGAAGGCGAGTCTAAGAAGCGACAGAATTCATTCAGAATTACAGTCTCCTTATCCAGCCTCCTGGCTTTAAAATTGCCTCTGGGTACTTGCCTAAAATAACTTTTTGGAGTCTGTACTCCAATAAAGAGTCCTTTGCTGAAACTTGGATCAAATGTTCATCTATTACCCTCACCTCTTAATCAATTAAAAAACATCTCATAAAAATACATTCCTCATGAGAAGGAAGACACAGGAGTTATTCTCCTCGCTGGGCTCACAGCGTTATTTTTCCAAAATGAAAGGAAACGACACGTGTTCTGGGTGGGGAGAATGTGCCCGTATCATGGGGCAGCTGTGTGAAATATTACTACCTGAGCAGGATCAGACAGAAACTGATGGGTAGGGTAATAACTTCCCTTTTGCAAACCTCAGCTCCAAATGAGGTGGGGCTGGGAGTGTTTAAGGAACTGGGCTAAGGACTAGAAAAATCGTGTTTTTATTCGGTGTTTAAAACCAAACATTCTCTATGTAAAAGGAATCTCTCTTTATCTGTTTAGAATTGGGATGATCACAAAAGAGCTGGCAGGAGATGGTTTACTCCTAAATCCCCCCTCTTTAAAAAAATATTTATGTAGGAGATCAAAGCCTGAGAACCCATCGGCAGCTGCCCATTCTTCTTGGCACATGGTGATTGTGGACCCAGCCAGCCCCCCAAACACAGCCACGGAGACATATGATGTCACGGTCTGGCATGTTCATCCTTCCCCCCACCCCCACACGTACACACATATGCTCATAAAGAATGGAAACATCTCTAAAATCATACACTCAAGCATGTTTGACAAGGCTTTGTGGCTGCATCCTGAGATGGAAAAGAAAGAAAACCTGGATTGCAGAGGGGGAATAAAAAAGATGCTCTGGCACAGATGTTTACTCTCCCTAATCAGAATTTTCTGGGCTCTAAAAATAACAAGCCGGCCATGGAAAAAATGAAGGGATAAGACAAAACTATTAACTTGAAACCCTTTGAAAGAAATCATCTGTTAAAACTCTGGTCCAGGCTAGGCACTGTGGCTCACACCCATAATCCTAGTGCTTCTGGGAGGCTGAAGTGGGAGGATCCCTTGGGGCCAGAAGTTCAAGACCAGCCTGGTAATTTAGCAAGACCCCATCTCTGCAAAAAACAGAAAAATTAACTGGTTGTGGTGACAAGCACCTGTAGTTCCAAGGTACTCAGGAAGCTGAGGTGGGAGAATCACTTGAGCCCAGGAGTGTGAGACCGCAGTGAGCTAGGATGGTGCCAATGCACTCTAGCCTGGGTGACAGAGCGAGACCTTGTCTAAAAAAAGAAAAAAAAAAAAAAGCTGGTCCATATAAACAGCAGCACTTTGACATGTTGGACTTAGCACAACGTTGTCCCTGACTGGGGACAATCCCTCAATATGCCTGTAATTCTGATTGATACCCATCTGCCTTGTGCTGCAACTCCGGCTGGGGGCTGGATGCCAGAGGGGTTGAGGTTTCTCCCCACAGAGAGTCTGCTGTCTAGTTTGGAATGTGTCTAGTCTGTGCTGGCTGCTGTCATAAAATACCACAGACTGGGCAATTTATAAACAACAGAAATTTATTTCTCACAGTTCTGGAAGCTAGGAAGTCCCAGGCTGAAGCTCTGGCACATTCCGTGTCTGGCAAGGCTTGAATCCCAGTTCCTAGACGGGGCCTTCTCGCTGTGTCCTCGCATGGCGGGAGGGCAAGGGGGCTCTCTGGGGGCTCTTTTATAAGGACACAGATCCAATTCATGAAGCCCCCCGCCCTTGTAACCTAATAGTGCCCAAAGGCCCCACCTCCTCTATTTTTTTTTAAGACAGAGGCTCACTGTCACCCTGGGTAGGGTGTTACTGTGTCATAGCTCACAGCAACCTCAAACTCTCGGGCTCAAGTGATCCTCTTGCCTCAGCTTGTGGAGTAGATGGGACTACAGTGAACGCCACGATGCCCAGCTATTTTTACAGACTGGGTCTTGCTCTTGCTCAGGCTGGTCTTGAATTCCTGAGCTCAGGCAATCGCCCACCTTGACCTCCCAGAGTGCTAAGATTACAGGTGTGGGCCACCATGCCCAGGCTCCAAAGGGTCTCTCTACACCACCTTGGCAGTTAGGATTTCAGTGCATGACTCTGGGCAGACGCAGACATTCGGACCACAGCAGAAGGCATAAGGAACTAGCGAGCTATGCCACACGTACAGTGAAGAGTGGAGCATCCTGAGAGGTCGTGAATGCCCCAGGGTGAGGCTGGGTTCCTCAGGAGGCCACCCCAGTGCAGGTAAATAAGGGAACAGCAAGTCATCACTGGGTGGCCCCAGGGTGATGCTGTGGGGAAGGAGGACTCGGCACCAGGCAGATAGAGAAGCTGAGACAAGCCGTGGGAAGCTCTGAAGTTGGGATGTCCCTTCCAAACTGTCACATGCTGGGCCTTGGGCCTTTAGTCAGTGCCACGATATCCCACCAGTCACTGGGGGGAGGATGACTGGGCAGGAGCATGACAAAAGGCACAAGGTGACTTTTTTCAAGACAGCCTCTCACTCTCATCCTAGGTAGAGTGCTGTGGCCTCAGCCTAGCTCACAGCAACCTCAAACTCCTGGCTCAAGCAATCCTCCTGCCTCAGCCTCCCCCGTAGCTGGGACTACAGGTGCCTGCCACAACACCCAGCTAATTTTTCTATTTTTAGGAGAGATAGTGTCTCCCTCTTGCTCAGGCTGATCTTGAACTCTTCAGCTTAAGCAATCCTCCCCCTTTGGCCTGCCAGAGTGCTAGGATTACAAACCTAAACCGCCAGGCCAAAAGGTGGCCTCTTAAGAATTCCCCAGGTTCACTGACCCCTGATAGTCCCCACCCGACCCACCACCCTCGCAGCAGCTGGGGAAGCAAGCTCTGTATCTTTGACAGAGAAATCCTGGCAGGACAACACAGGCCCCAAGTAGCATGGCTCCAGATCACGACACTGCTCAACTCTGGGAAAGGTCCCCAATCACAAGGGAAGGCCCTCAGCATTTAGGCCGGTAGATCATTTCTAGGGGAAATCACCTGACTCCAGCTTAACCGTTCCAATTTTCTCCTGGGACTTGAAACTTGGCATAGATCCCAAAGCTGCCGCTACTGCGGGGACGTGGAGCCCTAACAGACAAGTCTGAGCGGTTCTGCAGCTGATGATGGCTGGAGAGTCTCCCTTCCTGCCACACGGAAGCCCAGCTTCTCACTCCCCCTTCAGCTCTGCGGGGCTATCTCCGGACCTTTGCAGGAAAAATGCACTTTGGCCTTTATGCCACAGCCAAATTTTGTGGGTTGCAAAAGAAGATTACCCCAATTGATAAATAAGGATTACAAGGAGGACCAAGGGAATCTATTATTATGCAATGTCTGCATGGACAATGCCCAGCACTCCCTGAAGACTCTTAGTCCTGAAAAGCAGGGACCGCTCTGCCTCATTCTGCGGGTCCCCACTAAGCATGGTGAATGAATGAATGGATGAAAACAGAGGCCTTCGGTGGAGCCTGGGTTCATAAAAGGCTTCATGAAGGAGATGGAACTTGCTATCAGCCTTACGTGGAAGGATGTCGCTGAGCACAGAAAGGGAACCTGCCAGGAAGAAAAGTGGCATAAATAACCCGTCGAAGGAAGCCAGCCTGCTGGAAGCAGAGTGTGGATTACGAGATTAGGCCGGATTGTGCAGACGGTTGAAACCCACAGGGAGCAAGGAGACTTTGTGTGGTGGGAAGACGTTGCCAAGTTGCTTTGCAAAGGATAACTGGTTTCCCCATCACTTCCTTCCCCCACAGTGAAAGCTCAGATGGAGAGACAATCTCATGCCAAAACCCGTTAGAAATTTCCACCCACTGTTATTGCCGGTGGAGTTGGGTTAAGAAAAATCTAACCAAAGCCAGACTGAAAAAAGTCCTAAGACATGTTACACCTTCCTGAGTCTCCTTCCTGTCTCTGAGATGGAGGGCAGGTGGCTATCAAAATACTGAATAATGAGCTGGGAGGTGGCAACAGCAAGATTCACAGGCAGGGCACCTCCCTGCCGGAAAATTCAGTGTAAGAAAGAAAGCTGGGGAGCAGTGGAGTGTTGCACCCTGGAAACGTAAACCCCAGCCGAAAAAACTCTATAGCTTGTAGGGAACCAAAAATATGCCGCCCCAAAATATAACTGTAGGGGAGATCAGAATATGCCACCCCCCAAAATGCCTCTTTGGCGCAGGACTATTTTGAAAAATTGCAGACACTAAGAAAGTACTGAAAATGGTAGAAGTTACCCTTTTGTAACTCCTTTCTATGAAAGAAATTTCCCACCCATGTGTGGTGTCTCACGCCTGTAATTCCAGCCCTCTGGGATGCCGAGATGGAAGGATCAATTGAGCCTAGGAGTTTGGGACCAGCCTGGACAACATAATAAGACCCCGTTTCTATAAATAATTTATAAGTTACCTAGGCATGGTGGCACTCACCTGTAGTCACCGGAGTGTGAGGCTGTGTGGGCTATGTTCATGCCACTGCACTCTAGCCTGGTGACAGAGCAAGACTCTGTCTCTTAAAAAACAAAAATCAGCATAGTGGCTCACAGCTGTAATCCTAGCTCTCTGGGAGGCCAAGGCAGGTGGACTGCTTGCACCCCAGAGTTCCAGACCAACCTGAGCAAGAGTAAGAACCCATCTCTACTGAAAATGGAAAAACTAGGCTCAGCGCCTGTAGCTCAGTGGCTAGGGCGCCAGCCACATACACTGGGAGCTGGAGGGTACGAACCCAGCCGGGGCCTGCCAAACAACAATAACAACTACAACCAAAAAATGGCCAGGCATTGTGGTGGGCAGTTATAGTCCCAGCTACTTGGGAGGCTGAGGCAGGAGAATCACTTCAGCTCAGGAGTTTGAGGTTGCTGTGAGCTATGATGCTACAGCACTCTAATGAGGGTGATATAGTGAGACTCTGCCTCAAAAACATAAATAAATAAATAAAAATAAAAGTAGAAAAACTAGCCAGGCATTGTGGCAGGCGCCTATAGTCCCAGCTAATCGGGAGGCTGAGACAAGAGGACCTCTTGAGCCCCAAGAGTTTGAGGTTGCTGTGAGCTATGATGTCAAAGCACTCTACTGAGGGTGACAGAGTGAGACTCTGTCTCAATAAAAAGGAAAGAAAAATAAGAAGGAGAAGGGGAAAAGGGAAGGGGAAAGAGATGGAAAAGAAGGGTGTCTCCCTTTCTGCACAGGAAGAGAAGGATGACTCTAAATCAGTAAAGATTCTTATCACTGGAGAAGGCACCAACTTAAATCTGTATACAAACATGTTTACTGTACTTTTTCTAATCACTTTCTTTTTTTTTTTTTTTTTTTTTGCAATTTTGGGCCAGGCTGGGTTTGAACCCACCTGGTATATGGGACCAGCGCCCTACTCCTTGAGCCACAGGTGCCACCCTCTAATCACTTTTGGTCTTCCCAACACTGTTTCAGTAGATGGTGGTATTTAGGCCTAAATTCAAAGCAATTGTACTCTTATGTACCACCCATGTCTTCATGAGGCATACATGTTAATAACTTTCTGTTTGCTTTTTTCTGGTTAGTCTATTTTGCTACAGGGCTCCATCCCAAGGTGACAGGTTCAAGATACCCTACCCCAGAATACAGCATCTTGGCATTAGCGAAAACAGCAGAAGCAGGAAGGTTTCTCTGACTTTTTCCTGCCATGCTTCCCTGTCGTTGGCCATACAAGAATTCTCTGACCTTCTACAATAGGTCTGCAGACCCTCATTCCAGAAGAGTCCTCTCTGTACCCAGAGGAAAGTAATAAAGACATAGAGGCACAGAGAAGAATCTGAACAGAACTCCTCAGTTGCCCCGAGCTTATTACCATCAGATCACACCTGTGTTGCACAATCATACATCTGCCTACCTCTTCACTCTTCATCAAATGTAACCTTAAAAATAGTTTTCCCTGTTTCTTTAGGTCTTCATTTCCAAACTCTCCTATGTCATGTAAAACTTACATTAAATAAATTTGTATGTTTTCCTCTTGGCAATCTGCCTTTTCTTACAGGGGCTCAGCCGTGAACCTTGCAATGGGTAAAAATAAGATATTACTTTTTCTTCCCTGCAAATGGTAGAGAGAAAGATATATTTCCTCCTCTATAGGTTAAGTCAGAGAAAAAAAGGAGAATCTGGATGGCAGGTCACTGTGGGGATTACAATCTATCCTGGAGGTGTGGTCCTCCCTGGGGACTGCAGTTCACCCTGAGGTTTACAGTTTACTCGTTCAAACAATCAAAGGACAAGTCAGGGGCTGATTAGGAAGGCGTCACACCTGAGTGCCATAAAAGCCCCACTAGATGAATCTCATTTAGGAGACGTGTAGGGAGCTGGAGACATCTCTCTGCCCCCAGGTGTAGATGTAAGAAAGTGATGGGCATAGTGAGCACAGCCAAAAACAATTAATACCTTGGTCTGATGGCAATCATCAAGTGTGAATAGATCTCCTTGCCTGGGCTGGAGTGCCACGGCCCCAGCCTAGCTCACAGCAAACTCAAACTCCTGGGTTCAAGTGATCTTCCTGCCTCAGCCTCCCAAATAGGACTACAGGTGCCTGCTACCATGCCCAGCTAATTTTTCTATTTTTAGTAGAAACAAGATCTCACTTCTTGGCGGGCGCCTATAGTCCCAGCTACTCGGGAGACTGAGGCAAGAAAATCGCCTAAGCCCAGTTGGAGGTTGCTGTGAGCTGTGTGACGCCATGGCACTCTACTGAGGGTGATAAAGTGAGACTCTGTCTCTACAAAAAAAAAAAAAAAAAGATCTCACTCTTGTTTAGATGGGCCTCACAACACCTGAGCTCAAGCAATCCTCCTGTCTTGGCCTCCCAGAGTGATAGGATTACAGGCAGGAGCCTGTACACTCGGCCTGAAAACACACTTACACAAAAGAAAAAGAAGAAATGCCCAGAAAGCTTACAGAAAACATAGGAAAAGATGCCATGCAGAACCCAAGAAAAAAATTAGGAAATCATTCAGTATCCTTTGTACAGTAAAGGCAAGAAGATTGATGTGATTGATTTGTAAAAATAATGAATACCATCAAGAGAAAGCAGGTTGAAATGAAGGCAAAAGTATCCGTTAAATACTCCTTACTTAAAAAAAAAAAAAAAGATTAAAATGGAGGCAAAAGAATGCAACAATATGGGGTGATTTACAGACTGCAGGGACATTTAGAAAGCCAGACCTCAGAGAGAACCACGCTGGAATGCTGTGGGGGAAGGAACGCGGTGTTCTCTTCACGTCCGCCTCCTTTCCCCCATTTCTCACCAACAATGGATATGATTAATATCTTTCATTTCTCCCACAATGATAGGAAAAATAGCAGCATCTCGTTTTAATATGCATTTCTTTGATTATTAGAGAAGTTGAGTATGTTTTCATGTTTATCAACATTTCCACTCAGCCTGAACAGGGCTGTTATGAGGAATGAGATGAGAGAATAGAAAAAATATTTGAAAACAAATGGAGGCTGCTGTGTTACTCTATTTTTGCTCAATAAATAAATAAATAAATAAAAGAACAGTGGTTTATATTGAATGCATATTTCAAATAAATTCTGAAGTTCATCAGGTTTCTATTAAGAAAAACAATATGTATATATACAAAGACCATTTTAGGTGATGAAATTGCAACCATGAAAATAACAACTCGACGTCTGGGTATGATAAAGATCTCTGTCGTTTAGCCCTAAAACAAATCCCCCTCCAAAAAAAAAAAAAAAAAGGAAAAGAAAAGAAAAAAATGGTAAATTTACAAAATTTCATGTCCAAGGTATCTTTTCTAGGTTGTCTTTGATTTTTGTGGGACTTCATATCCTTCTAGGAAATAATGTGTGTGTTCACTTAGCTCTAATTATAAGGTACAACAGTTCCCACTTATCCACAGGGAATACACTCCAAGATCCCCAGGGAATTCCTGAAACCGTAAATAGTACCAAACTCTCTATATATTAGGTTTTATCCTATACCAACCTAGAATAAAGTTTAATTTATAAATTAGGCACAGTAAGAGATTAACAACAAAATAATAAAATAGGTATTACGAAAATATAGCACACAAAAAATTATATGAATGTAGTCTCTCTCTCTCTCTCTCAAAATATCTTGTGCTGTTCTCACCCTTCTTCTTGTGACAATGTGAGGTAACACAAGCCTGTCTGATGTGAGTGATGCAGGTGGATACACTGGACAAAGAGATGATTCCTGTCCTGAGTAGGACAGAGCAGGACCATGCAAGATGTAATTACATTACTCAGAACCTTACAGAGTTTAAAACTTATGAGTTAGGCTGGGCCCCCGTAGCAGTGTGGTTATGGCGCCAGACACATACACCAAGGGTGGCGGGTTCGAACCCGGCCCAGGTTAGCTAAACAACAATGACAACTGCAGCAAAAAATAGCCGGGCATTGTGGTGGGTGTCTGTCTGTAGTCCCAGCTATTTGGGAGGCTGAGGCAAGAGAATCTCTTGAGCCCAAGAGTTTGAGGTTGCTGTAAGCTGTGACACCATGGTACTCTACCAAGGGTGACATAGTGAGACTCTGTCTCAACAAAAACAAAAATAAATAAATAAACAAATAAAAAAACTTATGACTTAGTTGTTTACTTCTGGAATTTTCCTTTGTTTTCCCCCCTTGAGACAGAGTCTCACTCTGTTGCCCTGGGTAGAGTGCTGTGACGTCATAGCTCACAGCAATTTCAAACTCTTGTGCTTAAGCAAACCTCTTGCCTCGAGCCTCCTGAGTAGCTAGGACTACAGGCATGTGCCACCATGCCTGTCTAGTTTTTTCTATTCATTCATTTCTATTTTTATTTCAGTTTTTTCTATTTTTTAGTAGAGATGAGGTCTCACTCTTGCTCAGGCTGGTCTCAAACTCCTGAGCTCAAGCAATCCACCCACCTCAGCCTCCCAGAGTGCTAGGATTACAGGCGTGAACCACCGCACCCAGCCTAAAGTATTCTTTCACATACTTTTTTCTCAGTTGAGATATAATCTCACCAGAAAAACACCATCATGTATTATTGACCCTGATCATGAGAGAGAGAGAAAGAAAGAGACTCTTGCCCAATAAGGACCTCCCAGTGGGCAAAGCTGTTCCACTGGGTTCCCGGCCTGGTGAGAAAGGCATAATTCCAAGTAGGCAAAAGATCGATCCTGATGGAATAAGTCAAAGATCATTAGCATTTCCAAACACTCTGCCAAACAGTTAATTACAATCAGAAAGAAATACGCTCTCCTACTTAACACAAGACTGAGCACCCCAGTCTCCTACTGAGAGGTTTGCAATATGCAAAAGAACACTCAGCTGAACTTCTATAAGCCCTAAAATCTGCCTTTTTTTTCTTTGCAGTTTTCTTATCCTCCACCCCAGAGGTATAAACAAGCCAAACGTCGTGACAGGCTGTTTCTACCTCGTTCCTCACGGTCCACTTATTTGGTCTTCCCAAGACACACAAAACTGATGTTGGAAAAGCTTTTTTAAAATAAATAAATAAGGCCAGGCACAGTGCCTCACGCCTGTAATCCTAGCACTCTGGGAGGCCGAGACAGGCAGACTGCCCTGAGCTCACACGTTCAAGACTAGCCTGAGCCAGAGCGAGACCCGCATCTCTAAAACTAGTCGGGCATTGTGGCAGGTGCCTGTAGTCCAGGTACTTGGGAGGCTGAAGCAAGAGAAACACTTCAGCCCAAGACTTGGAGGTTGCTGTGAGCTGTGACACCACAACACTTTACCAAGGGTGACAAAGTGAAACTGTCTCAAAAAAATAAATAAATAAAATAAAATAAAATAAAATAAAATAAAATAAAATAAAATAAAATAAACTATGTGCCTGACCAGAGATAACAGAAACAGGATATCTTATTGTAGTTCCTGATTTCTTTTTTATGGGAAATCGTTTCATGCCATTCATAGAACAAACAAAACCAAATGCAATCTCTGTGCTTCTTCCTCTGAATCTTCAGAGTGATGCTGTCACCACGTTAAGGATCCTTGTCTTCTTTAGAAGGCCCTAGATATATAAGCTCATGAAGTCGAGCTTCCAAAAGCAAAAGTAGATATCAAACACATCTATAACTATACTGTGCACTTTCCAATTTACCCTCAGAGTGGGAGTACTTCAGCCATCTGTATAACATTTAAAGGAAAAGATCCGCTAAACAAGAGAAGGTTAAGAATAAGCAAACCATTCTTCACATCTGAAAATCTTCCTGTTTTAAAGCAAGTTGGAAATTCAATGTTCCAGAAACGTCTCAATTTATACTCGCTTCTAAGCAATCCGGTGAACACTGGCATTGTTTCCTAAGGAGTTCCCATGTGCTCCTTCTGTCCCTCCTGTTAGAATAAGAACTTCTCACAGGTTCCAAAGGGCCAGTCGTTCAAAGTGTTCTTCTTGGATGAAGAAAAAGATGGCACTAATTCTCCTAAACAAAGCTATTCGACTCTGGCCAAGTGCATGCGGTGGCTCATGCCGATAACCACAGCACATTGGGAGACCAAGGAAGCATGATTGCTTGAGCCCAGGAGTTCAAGACCAGCCTGGGCAACATAGTCAGATCCTATTTCCACAAAAAAAGAATTTTTTTAATTAGCCAGATGTACTTTTAGAATTTTTTTTAATTAGCCCAGGAGTTCCAGGCTGCAGTGAGCTATAATTACACTCTTGTGCTCCAGCACAGGTGACAGAGAGAGACCATGTCTCCAAAATAAAAAAAAAGATATTGCCTTCTGCACTGTGTACCCCTCATGCATGCTAACCACACCTTGGGATGTGATTATTTGTTTGGAAGGGGCAGTGTCCCAGACAACTTTTCTTCCTCACTCGTTTCCCACCATAGCACCTGGAGCATAGTCTTTACTCAAAAACGGCACTCACTGAAAGATGAATAAGACTAGTAAGTATGTGAACAAACGCGGGGGGGGGGGGCGGCTTTTTCTGCTACTCTCTTTGGGAACCTGCCAATTAAACAGACAAAAGACTAGCAGACGGAAAATAACAGGTTTCATTACATACATTCATGCACATGGGAATCCACATAGAATTGTGAATCAGGGAGGTACCTGTGGCTCAGCAAGTAGGGCGCCACCCCATATACCAAGGGTGGCGGGTTCAAACCTGGCCCCGGCTGAACTGTATCAAAAAATAGCCGGATGCTGTGGCGGGTGCCTGTAGTCCCAGCTACTTGGGAGGCTGAGGCAGGAGAATCACTTAAGCCCA
>CAUYRH010159804.1:0-52400 GCA_963574655.1 Perodicticus potto
TAAAGTACATCACTTAAACATTAATTTTTACTTCGACTTGTTAATATGTTGTTTAGGATATAGGATACTGCATCCTCATTTATAAGTGCATTATGGTTGTAATTTCCCCTTTATAATAATATGTTTTTTCCAATTTTAATACCAGGTGTATCCAGATCAACCAGCCACTTGCTTTTAAAAAAATTCTACTGGCTGGTTGAACTGCTACACCCCACACAGATACCACCCCAACGTCAGAGTCCGTGAGTAGCCTGTATGTTACTCTCTTCACCCATATAAGACTTGGCTGGCCAAGTTTCATGAGATACTGTTGAGAATATATATTAAAGTCATCTTTAGAGGGTTGTATGTCTATATAAAATCGTTATTAAATGTGAGAGGTCAGAATGCATCAAGGGATTGAGTTGCGTCCTTAAGCTATGGCAATGATGATTTGACAATTTTATATTCTTTTGAATATCTTCAGTGGAGATAAATTGCTTTCACTTTGAGTATGGATTTAACTTTTAAAAATATCCGTAGTCATTTGTATATTGTTGAATAGAGTAAAAATTGATAAAATGATATAATATTCAAGAAGGTAATTCGGCATTCCATACCGAAAGCCCTAAATTTTTATATATGCTTTGACGGTAATGATAATTCTCTTGACAGGAATTTATTCTAAGGAAACAGTCAAATAATGCGCAAAAATTTCTTTAGCATATTCTTCATCATAGTCAAAAGCTGGAAGCAATCTAAATCGTAGAGTATTGGAAAAATAGACTTTGGGACGACCATTCCATAATACATGGAGTCAATGCTCACAATTATAGAAAATACCAAATGAGACAGAAAAACATGCCAAAGCAAGATACCAAACAGTATTTGCAAACCCTATGTGTATACATGTATGTACAAATATGTGAGCATGCATGTGTACAAAAGAAGGGTGTGATAAAATTTATTCCTAGATAATGAAATTGGGAAACATTTTTTGTTCATCTATTTTTTCTAGATATTTTATACTGAATATGTGTTAATTTTGAAATAAGAAAAATAAATTTTAAAGAAGATAGAATCATGGGTTCATCAAATGTGTTTAATGGTTAATGTGGTTAATCAGTCTTTGTTTAGAAACAAAATTATGTAAGGAATTTTAAAATTATTTGGAATAGCAACACCATTGAAATAAATGAATAGCTTCCCAAAGAGAATCGTCTGAATGACAATTCCTCACTGTTTTGGACTCAGAAGTTCTGAGATTTGGGATGGGGTGGGGTGGGGCGAGAAAGTATATTCTAAATTGAGCTTTACTTTATACAGTTAAATTCCTAGGTCATACGTTTGTGTAGCCAATACCCAAATCAAAATACAATTTATGTATTTGTCTGAAAAAAATTATTGTTTTTTTCTTTACATATTATCACACCTTAAATAATTTCTGAAAACAATTTAGAGCTCTCTGGGTACTTTCTCTTTGTTGGTACTTGGAATCATTGCCTCCATCTCCCTGGGTCATGGAGTCAGGGGGCCGAGTCCGGAGCACAGCGTGTGGCTCCAGGGAGGGGAGCCATGACCATGTTGGTTGCACACAGCATCCGTTTACAGAAGGCTGAGAGGTGTAAGAATGTGCTCTCTCCCAGCCACAGAAGCAGCGTTTCCCAGGGGCCTGGCAGTGATTTTAGTTGAGCAGGTCTGTCCTCCAGCAGCACCGAGGAATGGGTCTGATGGGAACCCCTACAGAGGAGCTGTCAATTGGAGTTGTTTGCTACCTTTTATTTCCCTTCTCCTGTTCATTAAGAAAAACAAGGGGAGGAAAGCTATCTGTCTTTTTAATAACTATTTCCCTTCTTTTGAACAATTTATAGGATATGGGTTGTCAACATTTTTTGGGTGAGGATCGGGAGGCTGATAAATAAGATCTAACTTCTTTTTGCCTTTGCAGTAACCTCTGGTCCTCCAGCAGTTTATGAGCCATTGGGCCAGAGGGATGGCCGTAAAGTCCTAATGTATTCTGAAACTGCTTCCTGTTACTCGCCTTTGCCCCCACCTCCTGAACAGCCAGTGTCAACCCTGTTTGCACCAAACTTAAGAAATGAGAGTTTCCTTCAAAATTGAGCCTCTGGGAGTCATCCTTTTTCTGTAGTAATTCTAGATACTTCCAACCGAAATTAACTCTGAGTGGCGGTTCTGTGTTATTACTGGGCTTTTACTTTTGTTTCTTGTACCTGAGGCTTCCTTTCAAAGACCTCCTGACAGTGGTCTCTGCAGCCGGAGAGGTTCTGGAACTTGAAGTAACAAGAGGTAGCTTATACCACGAGAGTGCAGTATGTTAAACCCTTTCAGAGCTCCTTAAATTTAATTCTTATGATAGGCCAATGATGCTGTAGGATATTTTGGCTGTTTTTCAGATGAAGTAATTGAAGCTAAGAAAGGATAAGACTCAAAGGTAGCCGGTGAGGAGCTGGAACTCTGCCCGGTGACCTCTTGAGGCTGTGCCCCTCACTGCTGTTTCAGATCTTCTCCTCACATCACCGTTATCGTTCATACTTAAAAATATTGTGTGTGGCTCATGCCGTAGCTCAGTGAGGAGGGCGCCAGCCACACACCGAGGCTGGCAGGTTGGAACCTGGCATGGGCCTGCTCAACAACAATGACAGCTCCAACCAAAAAATAGCCGGGCATTGTGGCGGGCACCTGTAGTCCCAGATACTTGGGAGGCTGAGGAAAGAGAATCACCTAAGTCCAATAGTTGGAGGTTGCTGTGAGCTGTGATGGCACAGCACTTTACTGAGGGTGACATAGTGACACTCTGTCTCAAAAAAGAAAGAAAATATTGTGTGAATTAGTGTGAACTTACTCACACACGTCCTGTGATGGCCTCTGTTCCTGGCATGTACTTCCCAAGAAGCTAATCCTGACAGAATCAGCCCACCAGGAGCAGAAGGAACTCCTGGCCAAAAGGCCCACCTTTGATCCTACCAAGGCTCCTGATCGGGACTGGTCGCAAACTGGGCACTGTAGCCTTTAGCATACCCACAGTGCCAGGGAACTTCCAATCCTCACTTGGGCTTTTATTGACTGTGTGTCTGCCGTGGCCCCACTTCTCTCTCTCTGAAGAAACCCTCTGTCCTGAGATTTATGTGCCTTTCCACCCACCGCTCTCTCTCCCTTCATTGGACACCGGCTGCTCGTGCTGAGGTGACCTGATCACCTCTGGGTCAAACCTGATTTCATGTAGCAGCCGGCTTCCTTATCCTTCATCTACAACTTTGCTCTGGGCATCATGAAGACAGACGTGTCTGTTTTATTTACTGTTTTATTTCCTGGGCACCAGTGAAAGCCCTGGGAACTGAGTAAGTTCTGTGGAATGATCACGTCACGCGTTATGGGGTGTGCGGCTGTACGGGAAACTCAGATGTCTGTGCTCTGGTGACGTCGTCAGGCTGTCACCGAGGCCGCCAGAGCAGCCTCCACACCCAAGGCCTGTGTGCCCACCTGTGGGAAAGGTCTGAGTTTAACACTGTGTCCCATTAAGCTCAGACCTTGTCTTGACCAGGGGAATTGGGAGTACTGTCACATAAAGGAAACTAGACTGTGGAAAGTCTCCACATAGAGGACACTTTAAGAACTGCCCAGAAGGAGAAGCGTTCTTCCTGATAGCTGGGGCACCCATCACTTTCCCATCTCTGTCACGTGATGTTACTGCGAGGTCCTGATATTCACTGACCTCGATGGACTGGAATTTGTAATCCCTCACCTGCTGGAGTGTTGGCATATGCACACTGCCTTGTGGGGTTTGTCCGACTCTGTTCACAGTGCTGCCTCCCAGATATGAACAGAAGCCCCTGGCTGTGGGCTCACCTGGGCGTCCGTGCCGCTTGCAGGACCAGAGTGCGGGTTTCAGGCTGTGTTGTCTGACTGCCCTTTCTGTGGGGGCAGGTTATAAAGTAATACAAAATCAATTTTAAAATGATCTTTCTGCAGTGTGACACCTCCTTCAATTTGCTGATGAAGCTGTTACCATAAACTGTTAGCAAATACAATTTCTTCAGTCATTTTAAACATAGGAAAATATACGTACCTGGTGGTAAATGATCCCTGTTCTCATTTTATTTTTCTAGGCAAGAAAATTGATCAGCGATTTTGCCATTATCTTGTCCATTCTCATCTTTTGTGTGATAGATGCCCTGGTAGGTGTGGACACTCCAAAACTACTTGTGCCCAGCGAGTTCAAGGTGAGTGAGCGTCTGCTCTCGGTCACTCCTGGAACCCCGTGGATTTCTTTCTTTATCCCTATTCTACCTTATTGTACCTTTTTCTGAGTTAGTTTTATGCAGTTATCCATCTCTTTTTTTCAAAATCAATTGCTTGTTTGGGTTATCCATATGTTTAGTCTAATTTCTTCACTAAATTTAAATACCAAGAGTAGGATCAAATGCAAGTTTCACACTGTATTAATTTTTCCTTAAGAATAACTGATTTAATAATATTGTAGACTCTGCACTGTATCTAAAGAATATAATATCTTTAGAATATTTTTAAAATATCCAAAGTATTTCTTCATCCACCTTGACCCTTGTGATGATCCCAGGAAGTATGGAATGTAGCTGTCGTCATCCCGAGTTTATAAAGTTGATTCTAAAGTTTATGAAAGCTAAGTAAAATGCTCAAGTTTACAGAATCGGCGGTGCAGTCTTTTCCTAGCTCCTAGATCAATCCTCACTGTCTCCCCTGCTGAGAATCATATATGCTTGAGAATACCAAGCTAGTTGCAGTTTGAGTTTGCTAACTGCTGGATGGGCAGGGCCCCCTCCGCCCCAGCACCTGGCGTGTCTGCCTCTTCTGTGCCGTGTCACCACTAGCACAGGTGAAATCTCATTCATCCAGTCATTAATTCATTTAGGCCAATATTTACTGAATGTTTGCTTTGGGTCAGGCTCCAGACTGGGGATTTAAAATGCATTGATACAGAAGACACAGTTTTTCCCCTTATGAGTTCACAACCTGACAGTGGCAGTGAGATGTGGATAAATTCAGTGAGGAGTTTTGAGCAAAGTGAGACAGAAACAGTCTCCAAAGAAATGAGGCTTTCTTGATAGCAAACCTGGAGAAAATAATTGATAGATGGTGTTCTATTTTAGCTTTTTTGTTTTATTTAAAGTAAGGAAAAACATAGGAAATTTTCTTTTCTGTAGTAGACATATGTGATTTGCTGATAGAAAAGAGATGGATAACTACAAAGATGATCATATTCCCCATTTTAAAGACATTTCTAAGTATATAATCAATAATTTTGTATCATTTCTCATATGTAAAATAAAAGACCAGAATGTTTAATTTGACTATAACATAAAAAAAAAAATTTGTAGCTTTTTACCTATCATATTATGGCATTGCCTTGTTTTCCAACAGCTCATCTTCTTTCTCTCCATTCTTTAAAGTTTTGCCTCAAAATCAATAGCATTTAGGAAGGCTTTGGTGAATAATCTCCATTTTCTAGCCTATAACTATTTCTACTGTAGATTTTTCAATATGTTGACTCTCCAAAAATGAGAATATGTGTTCTCCATTGATTTTTCACCAAGTAGCAGATATTAACTTGACAATTTCCTGAAACACATTCTCTCTCTTTTGTAAGCCAACAAGTCCGAACCGAGGTTGGTTCGTGCCGCCGTTTGGGGGCAACCCTTGGTGGGTGTACCTCGCTGCCGCCATCCCAGCCTTACTGGTCACCATTCTGATTTTCATGGACCAGCAGATCACAGCTGTGATTGTCAACAGGAAAGAACACAAACTCAAGGTAAATGTTCACAATAGTGGTTATCATTGCCTTTTACTTTCTTTTTAGCACTTGAAAATACTAATCTCTTCAAAACCAACAGAGCTTTACTAGGAGGTACCCCATAGCTAAGGTTACCTAAGACTTGGCAGAATCACAGGTCACCTGGTGTTGACACTTTCCTTAATGTATTACTTTAAGGAAGCTCATTTAAATCTGAAGATATTTATTTTAAGTCATATTTCTTTTCACCACCAAAGAAAAAATACAAACACAGTTTACTACTTCACAGTCACCCTACATCTGATTTTAATGAGGTAACTGTCCTTAATAAAGACAAAGACTATCAAAGAATTAAGTATTGAACGCTGAGCACCTGTTCTCTGTTAAACCAACTAAGATTTAGTCTCAAAGATGATTCAGATTGTGGTTTAAAATAGTGGTAAGACTTTATATTTTTCATCTTCAACTAGTTGTATTAGAATGTTATTGACTATAACGTATGGATAACAAAATGCTTTATTTTGTACACCTTAGGATTTTAAAAATGTATTTATTAAGTTTGTCATGAGCCTAAAGGAAATGCATTAGTAGTATGGGATATCTTTCCAGAAAGCTGCCTAAAATATTCTTTCTTTATGTAATGTGTCTGCAGCTCTGGTTTATTTTTTAGGGGAAGGGTCACAGAGTTTTTTGTAAACACCATTTTGGGAAGAGAGGGATGAATCATAGCAGTAATGAGAGCTGTAGCTCAGTGGGTGCCTACTATGAATCAGGCCAGATCCCGAGGCCTTTACGTTATGTATTAACTCATTAACCTTTTATAACCACTACCATATGAAGGAAGAATGAAAATGCATTAGAATCAGTCACCTAGAAGCAGGAAAATAAGATTACTAAGAATAGTTTAGCAGAAAGAAAAACCCAAGAAATACAGAAAACAAGTTGCCTATAGAAAGCCACCGGGTAAGAGAGATAAAGAAGATTCTGATACACTGTCCAGACAGAGAGAACATGGAGAAACGACTACATAATAATAAGACCATGAGACAAAAAAATAAATAAATAAAAGCAAACTTTGGCTCCGAGTGTGGCAGAGAGGAAGGTCAGGGAATGGTTGCTACAATCACAAAGGAAGGTGTACGGGTAGCTTTTCTGCCACTCGGTGTGTTTCTATGGGGAAGGGCAGAGTGAAGCATTACTAGACTTCAGCAGAAGACATTTCATGGAGACATGAGAATAAGTGGCGGGCAGAGAAATAGACTTTCACAACAGCAAACATGTCCAGGGAACCTCTGACACTGAAAAGGAAAACATTGCTTTTCAGTTACGCTCAAAGAAAAGGTTGGGAATTCAGTTGGAAACTTACCTATGAAAAAAATGCCTCTCCCTCTCCACAGGTGGCTACTGTGCTGCTCTGAGATGCCCTGTTAATTCTCAGTTGAGCTTCTCATGGCACCTGACTTCCAACAATGAAAAAGCAGATGCCAGGCCTCTTAATGGTTACACCTGCAAGTAGCATAGCCTCTCTTGGTTTTTTGCCGCAGTTGGTTGGTCGGAGTGGTCGCTGTGACAGCCTCCGTTCAGAGGGACAGGAAGGAATCCACCTTTTGATGGTGGAAGGGCAAGTAACATTGGAGAAAACTCTACAAGACAGGAGGTATCACTACAGCTATTACTGGAAAATAAAATCTGCCGTATTTGTACTAACAAATCTGCCCTGGTCCAGGCCTTGGTGGTGGCTCCCTGTGCGCCACAGGGGTGTGTTCTTTGGTCCTCTGTTTCCTCTAAATTGGCCGTGAGCTCTGGAAGCTGGTGAGGTCGGCTTGACACTGTGTGTCCACCTCCTATCACCTGTCCATCTCTCTGCAGATACGTGGGCATTTACAGAGGAGCGAGGCCAAGACAAGTTCATGAAAGACCAGGGCCACTTTACCCTGCATTTGTGGCTGAGGGTTCTCCAGGCCTCAGAGACAATGTGGATTCCAGCCATACCCTCAGTAGCGGGTTTGTGGTTAGAGGTATCCGTGGAGACATATTTTTTTTTCCGTTTCTGTTGGTATTTGGCAAGCCTGAGAGCTGCTCTTGTTCCCACTGCCTTTTATCAGAGGATTTTTTTTTAATGGGCCAATTGAGTGTGCCCTGTTTGGACTGTCCTCGTTTGTTCTGACTGTTGTTCCCCACCTGAACCCTCTCGCTCACGGCCCTAGGATTGATCTTCTGTCCCTAGAATTCAGACAGTGGTTCTGATGAGGCCTCGCGCCTCTGGGGGCTGGTGCCAGGGGCCGCTGCCCCGTGGATTGGCTCTTTCTTTTTGCTGTCATTTTTTGTCTACATTTGTTCCTCTGACTTCCTGGCAGATAAGCCATGGTCTCTAAAAGATATTTTTGTGTTTTGTTGAGCAATTTTAGATATTTTATATTGGAAGAGCTTTGGTGTTGATTTAGTTTACTAACAGGCTGGAAATGGATATTAACTAATATATTTTTATTCTGAAAAATATTTGTTTATCAAATTCTTTTTTTTTGTAATTAAATCATAGCTGTGTACATTATTGCAATCATGGGGTATAATGTGCTGGCTTCACATACAATCTGAAATATTTTCATCCAACTGTTTGCCATAACCTTCGTGTTTATCAAATTCTTAATTTTTATCCACGATTAGCCAGATTTGCTGTATATCTTTGAGGGGAAGTGAATACTATTTTTTGTTGATTAAGTTTTCTTACTTACTTAAGGTTCAGAATTTAGAATTTAGCAAGCTTAGGATTGATAAAATGTAGAAACATTTTATTGCCCTATTTCCTGTAAAAAAATGTTAAAAAATTAAAGTATATTAGGATTCACCTCAGAATAAGAATTGAGTATATAAAATAAGTTTTCATCACTTTTGTAATTTTCTGTTTGCAATCACTCTTTGAATAATAATGGTTGTATGATCAGTGGCACTCCTTTGTCAGAAGCCTAACAGTACTAGCCGACATTCCATCATGAATCAAAGGCTTTTCACTCTGGAAATTGTTTTGTCCACATTTTTTTAGGAGAGGAAGATTGTGACATGTGAAAATTGGAGATTCTGTTTAAAATTGTAAAGGGCCTAAACTCTCGTGAAATGGAGTCAGAGGAGAAAGCAGTGAGAGATGAAGGCGTCATGATGTGAAACACAGCATGTTTGGGTGGCATCTGCTTTGGCGCCCTGTCCGCCAGCTCTGGCTGTGCACCTGCTCTGGCTGGGTGCGCCTCTTGGCTCCGTGAAAAGCTCTGTGTTGATATGGGAACACTAAAGGCACTTGGCTTTTTTTGGCTGTCATTTGGTTAGTTACATCCTGCATGCTCCCTGCAGGGCACTCAAAACAAACCAGGGTGAGCGAGGCAATGACTGCTGTGAGGGCCCTGCAGTCTCACAGCAGGGCAGGAACAGAGTGGGCTTCCAACGGCAAGAGGTGCTGCTCAGAGGGAAAGGGGCGTCGAGAGTTATGGACGGTGGGTAGGAGGGCAGGTAGGGGCTACGGGTAGTTGTCAGGTGGTCGCGGCAGCCAGTCTGCTCTGATGTATTTCATGGTAAAAACCCCTATTTGAGTGTATTTCTTCGGGTGATTCCAAGACCCTGCCTTGCCCTGTTTTGATTTTCCTTTTTGTCCTTACTGTGGTCACCCCGGCCAGTCCCATCCTCTCCTAGTGGTTTAGACGTGAGTTAATACCCAGTCTTCCTGTGTCATTCCAAAGCATACGTTTTTTTAAAGTGCTATTCTTGTATGTCAGACCTAAATTTCTAAACCTCCACCCCTTGAAGAATGTCTGTTTGCCTTATCCTGGGGTTTAGGTCTCTGCTAGACAGCCTCACCCTAAATTTTAAATCGTTTTCTCCAAGTGCTGGCAAGCACTCTGGTCAGATGTGCTGCTTGTTTCCAAGACCTGATGGCTTCTGCTGCTGCATGCTGCAGCCACAAAGCCCTTCTCCCTCCTCCATGATTGCTGTTTATCAGAATCCTCTTCATTCTCTGACATAATCCACATAGAAACCCTCGTCAGGGAAGCCTTCACCTCTAAGGTAGTTTAGTTTGCTCTTGGGATCTTTGTGTAACTTTGTGCCCTGGTCTCATGGTGTCTTACCCAGCGTTTATTTTGTATAATTAACTTTATCCTCTTTTCTGAGCCAAAATGTTTTCAAGGTGAGAACCATGTTATATTTCTGTTGTTGGCTCTCCCGTGGCCGCCACACATTCCCACAAGGTGAACGCAGTAGGTTGAGGGATTGTGTGGCCCTCAGAGCCGTCACACTGTGTGAGACGCAGGCACTGGGAACCTGAAACCCGCGTGCATTTCTCAAGATGGTGCAGAGACTGCTCACGGCCCTGTCTGGTGTCATCACTGTGCAGGGTTTTTGTGGCGTCACCCCAGACCGGTGGTTCTCAACCTGCGGGTCATGACCCCTTTGTAACAGTGAAAACACATCGCAGCCTCAGGAAGGTTGCGAACCACTGCTGTAGACATGAGACACTTCTTCCTCTGTGCTTTCCAGTGTCTTCTCCAAGCACATTTGTAGTGCATTGTAATCTGTGTTCATCTGACTGCGGGCCGTTGGGGGAGCTGCTCCACGGGGCTCCTGTGTGCCCTGAACCAGCACATCATCCGGGTCCTGGTGGACCTGGGCGGGGGGCTCATCTTTGTCTCTGCTCTTGAGGCCCCTTTGTTGCAGTCTGTGAACCAGATATCAACTTCAGGCTGCCGGACCGGTATTTTTTCTTTCATAGGTTTTGATTTCTGTGGATTTATTCCTAAATGACTTGTTCTGTATTACCAAAGCATATACAGTTTCAAAGGAAAATAAAGTTTCACTTCTTATCATTGTACTGAAAATAATCTCCAGTTTCAGAAAATATAAACCTTTTGGTTTATATTCATGAAGACATGGACTTTTTTTAACTTTAAAGGACTCACTTAACCTTTTGAGTATTTATTAGATGCTTGTGAGCTTGCTGTGTATGGGACACTGGTGTTAGGGGTTGGAGGTAAAGGTCAGCCTGCAGGACAGTCTCTGAGCTTAGCGGATTCTCCCCACTCACCACCCGTCTCCACCACCAACGCGGGAACTAACCAGCCTCCCTTTGTGCTCTGTACTTCGCACGTACATTAAATCATTTCCCTTACATCAGCTTCAACTTGTAATCTATAAACCCGGTCAGCACACGTATTCCGTCTTATTCTTGTTTTATCCACACAGGGCCTGCCACAGAAGAGATGTGCACTAAGTGATTATCAAATGATAGTTTTTCGTGGAAGGACATGAGCCAAATGCGCAGGCCCCGGAGAGGCCAGTGTGGCTGCAACTCATGGCCAGGAGATTCAGAGTGATGTCAGAGGTGGTGGGGTCAGATCAGAGCTTCTTAATCTCCACATTGTGGGCAGTATGAATCGTTGTGGTTGGCAGTAACTGTCCTGTGCCCTGTAGGCTGTCCAGCAGCACCTCAGGGCTCTGGGCAGTATCTGCCAGCCCCCTCCCGTCTCCCCTCTCCAGCCAGGACACCCAGCAACATCTGCAGACACAGTGGGAGGCCCAGCGGGTGGGGGTACAAAAAGTAGTTCCAGGGTGGCGCCTGTGGCTCAAAGGAGTACAGCGCCAGGCCCATGTGCCGGAGGTGGCGGGTTCAAACCCAGTCCTGGCCAAAAAAAAAAAAGTAGTTCTGGGAGGAAGCACCAACATAGCACTCGAGACCATTTGCAGCATGTGGATTTCGTGCAGAGTGAAGCAGGAAGGCCCTGGAGTGCTGGGAGCAGGGGAGCAGCCTGTGACGATCCAGACCTTGAAAGGATTAGCTCTCAAGGAGAAGGGTGGGCAAGGACAAGAGAAAAGCAGATTTTTCCCTGGTGAGAGCTTCGGGGCGGCCCAAGGGTTGCTGTGTGGTGTGAAAGAAGGAGGGGAATTTGAGTGTAAGAGAGAATGGTTTTAAACAAATGTCAAGGAATAGAAAGAAAGTGCCCATGAGAGAGCAGTGCTTGGAAACGTCAGGGGCACTAGGGAACAGGGTTTCAGGAATCCCCTCAGGCCCCAGCGCAGTGTTAGCTGCCGGAGCCTCAGGCTGGCGTCTCACTGGCTGCTGGCTCAGCAGCACCAGGCTGGGCAATGGGGCAGAGGAGACGGGGGCTGCACTTTGCACTGTGGCTGCAGCAAGGGCTACCGGGGAGGTGCCAGGGTGCAGGTGAGGGGGGAGGAGCAGGAGCAGGGACAGAAATCATGAGACTGCAAAGGGTCATGACAACAGGGAGGAAGAGTAAAGAATAGGTTAAAATTTTAACATTTTTTTTTTCTTTTGAGACAGAATCTTACTTTATCACCCTGGGTAGAGTGCCCTAGTGTCATAGGTCACAGCAACCTTCCTCTTGCCTCAGGCCCCCGAGTAGCTGGGACTATAGTTGACACCACAAGGCCCAGCTAATTTTAGAGACAGGGTCTCACTCTGGCTCAGACTAGTCTCAAACTCCTGAGCGCAGGCATCCACCCTCCTGGGCCTCACAGAGTGCTGGGAGTATAGGCAGGAGCCACCGTGCCCGGCCTTAACATATTATTTTTGAAAAATATAATTTTTATGTTTCTTACAGTATTCTTTATATAAAAACTGCCAGAATTTCAATATTATTTTAATTCCGTTCAAATCAGGTTATTCAGATACTTCTTACTGAAGCGATGTCTTAGAAGTGGCTTGTCTCATACATGCAGAGGTTGTTTTCCAGGAAAGATTTCTGTCATCATTTGGGTTCTGGGGTCCTTATGGCCACAGTTGGGGGCACTGTGGATTCTAAGGCACAGCTTTTACTGCTCTGCTCAGTGAGCGTCTCCAGAGTTGACGTGTGTGAACACCTGAAATTGGGCAAAATAACTTTGTTGATGTCCCCCCTGAGCTCAGTCTGCTCACAATCTTCCCAATGTTGTTACTTCAGTTTTAACTGCGCCTTCTTGTGTCTGGATTAGGTGGTACTTTCTTGTCTATCCTCTGTCCCCAGGCTTGACCTCTTCCGACATCCCCTACTGACTGTCAGCGCCGTCGTCCTAAGCAGCGCTCTAATCAGACCACGTCCCTGCCGGGACGCTTCAATGACTGCACCTGGCTCTTTGACAAAAAATTCCAAAGTCCTTAGCAAGACGTAAGCTGATTTCTCTCACCCAATTTCCTTCCTCCTATCTCCGCTTACGGGTCAACTCTGTTACGTTTTCTGAAAGTGGCTCCTTGTTTTCCTTGTTTTTCTCCCGCTTCCCCATTCTGAATCTCCAGCTGGCTATGGCTCACATTCTAGGCCTCATGTATGATCATCCTGACCTAGGGCAGAGCGGTGCCCTCCTGGGTGCGTCCACGGCATCCCAGATTCCTCCCACTGCACATCTGTGACTCTGTGGCTTTGTACATACCTATTGATTCACCCAGATCTGCCACTGTGTAAACCACTTGGGGACGAGGACTGTGTATTATAATTACTTCACTTCTACAGTCTGCCAGGGTGTCATGGAATGAATGAATTAGCATTCATTCACTTATCCATCAACATGTATCCAGAGTGTCCACCCTATGGTGGGCGCCATGCCAGGCTCTGACTCAGCAGTGAACAAAAACACACGGTCTCTGTCCTCACAGAGTCATGAGGCACAATTCAAATGACACAAAATGTGACCTTGCAAATATGGCTGACACCATGAGGGAGAGGAGGCAAGAGCCAGCGAGATGGGGGCGCAGGCCCAGTGAGAACAGGCCACGGATGAGAGACTGCGGTGCAGTGAGGAAGGACAGCGAGTCTGGGGCGCGCGGAGGCAGACCCTGGGGGCTCGCGTCTCTGTGCAGTTCTGCCGTCTTCTCAGGGACATGAAGAAGTCTCACTGTGGTTGAGGGGGGATGACTCTTTAAAGGGAGAGACGTCCAGGGACGCAGGGGACTTACGTGTCTGTGATTCTGTGTATTCTGGTGGCTGTGCCTGGTCACGCTCACAGACTGCTCTCTAAACCCTTCATTCCATCCTTAGTGTCCAGTGGTCCTTTGTGGTAGTTTTCAAGATGTCTAACTGAGACCTGTGTTAGTCGGAATAGAAAAGGACGCACGGCATTGGCTTGGTGTCATGGCTGTGACTTCACATCCTCTTCCTCTGGCCCATCCAGCTGGTCGATGTGCACGTCCTTGGCCTATCACAGTTTCTTTGGTGACAGGGTCTGGACATTCTGCTGTTAGTTACTGTGGGGACATGAGTGACACAGTCTCCGCGGGGCTTCATACTCTGTGGCGTCCAGCTGCCGGCCTCTCTTTTTACCTTCCTCACACGTTTCACATTTCTACCAGTTAACAAATTCACTTTTTTTTTTTTTTGCAGGGCTAATTAATTATAGTTATCAGTCAGGAGAGTGGATACATGGTGTTTGTGCTTTTTTAAAGTTAGCACTTAGAGAGAATCTACTGTGCGCCACGCACTGTGCCGGGTATTCAGAATGCAGAGAAGAAAGGACGGAGTCCAGGTCCTCGCGTTATTATGCTTACAGTCTGATCTCAAAGAGATAAAGACACAGATGGAATTTTTAAAAATAAAATTTTATTGAGAATAAACTGCATTTCTCACAGTGCTGTGGTTTTCAGAATAAAAAAGATGCAGATCTGTAAAATTTCAAAAATAGCATGACGAGTATCATGGCAGAGGAGGACGTAAAATGAAAACCAGGGGACATCCAGGAGGGATGACTTACCTGTTGCACCTGGCCAGGGCAGGAAGAACTACCAGAAGGGGTGGGAGCTCAGTTAAGCCTTCAGGGTAAATAGGACTGGGCCAAGGAGGTTCAGGAACCACGGAGCCCAGGACACAGCAGCCCTGGTGAGGGGCACATGTCTGAGGACTTGCCACACAGCTCGGCCGTAGCCGAGGTTTGCAGAGGGGAGGGGTGAGGAAGGGGCTGCAGGAGGGAACAGAGGCCCATCTCAGGTGACCACAGTGCGGTCACAGACAGACACCCAGGGGGCAGCAGCACGTCCTGCAGGGTCCACTGAAGGAACAGCCCCAGCAGCGGTGACCTTCTGCCGTCTTCACTGCCACGTCCTGCTGTGTCAGAGTCGCCTGCTCGGTCGTGCGGTTTGACTGACCCGATTCACTCTGTTCCTAACAGCAGCCAGAGTGTTTAGCATCGAAGCAAACCACGTTGCTCCTCCATTTAAAACCCTCCACCCTGTCCCGCTGGATTCCGTGTGGAGTCCCAGCTGCTGCCGTTCTCCTTGGTTCTCACCACTGTTTAAACGTGCTGTGTAGTTTACGTTGGTCGGTGCCGTCTTCCTCAGGAGAATGGAAGCCCTGTGAGGGCAGGAGATTTTGTCTGTTTTATTCACAGACGTGTCCCTGCACCACCCGGGCTAAGTTGGCCGTCATTATTCATGGGAAGAATGACTGGATGAGAGCCAGGTCCTGACAGTCACATCATGAGTCCCTGTTGGACAAGTTCATTTCAGCTCGGCTGCCCTCCTTCCCCAACTTCAAACTACTCCGCCTCCTTGAGAGGAGCTTGGTCTCGGAATTTACATTAACCTTTCTGTCTCCCAAGTAGATTTTGGTTCTTAACCCAACCTGGACAATCCCATGCATGCTCTTCTGTTCCTTTCTTGGTTCCCCTGTCTGTGATGAGCTCCTGGGAGCCCGACTGGACCCAGGCGGGAGGGTCCGGGGTGAGACCTGGGCATCTCCGCGGGGGGACAGCAGCAGTGCAGGCAGATCTGAACGATGGCAGCCCCAGCGCAGGTCACGGCTCAGCTGCAGGGCAGCGCCTTGGGCTGGGTGCACTGGCTCCAGTGCTGCTCTGCCCTGCTGTGAACAGCCTGCTCTGTTTTCCCAGACACCATAGGGTGTCAGGCATCCAATTTCTTCATAAATAGAGCAGAGAAACATAGCCATAGAATCACACTGTGGGCACATTTAACATACTATCAAATGAGCAAGAGAGCTGGGCCTTCAGTGGGACTGTCAGTGCTCCCGTCAGTGTTACTGGGACCCTTAGGTGTCGTCTGAAACCCGCCCATTCTGGGTGGGGGCTGTCAGTCACGGTAATGGTGACGTGTAGTAGACCGTTACACAGTGATTTTCGTATGCTATGAAAGGTGGGAAATGGTCTCCGTGTTTCTCAAGGTTGCTTTTAGATCTTTAATCTGCAGGCACAGACTGCACTCAGGGGAGCAGCAGACTGCTAGCCACGCTTGGGCCCAGGGGCGAGGGGCTGCTCCGGTCCCGTGTTGGCAGCAGCAGCCAGAACTGCTGCAGCCGCCACTCCACGCCAGGTTGCTGCAAGACGCTGTGTCTCCTTTCCTTTACTGAATGACCCCAACTTCCCTTAAAAGTATGCATACTTCTCCACTGTTCTGCTTAGAGAATTAGATGCAGAGAGGTTAGTGAGCAGTGGCAAATGCAGGGGAACCTCCATAGCTGACCACCTCCTTAAGTTGCCCTAAGTTTCACAGATACTCACCGCACATGCATCAGTACAGCAGCCTCGTCCTTACGGTGCCCCCTCTGCTCCTTGACCAGTGTGTGACAGTCCCTGAGGTCCGACTATAACACTGTGGCTGAAATCCAAGGTGAACAGTTCACCAGTGGTAGTGGAGGAGAGCTCTGCCGTGGCAGCTATGGAACGTCGCTGTGTATTTAATTGCTGGGGGGATAATATGAGGGAGATGAACCCTTTCCCTCAAGGAGTTTACCTTGCAAGCAGACTGAGCAGATGTCTTTTGTAATCTTGACCCTGGTCTGGGAGTGTGACCAGATGGTGAATTGAGTCTGTGTTGTCTGTCCCACAGAAAGGAGCGGGGTATCACCTGGACCTCTTCTGGGTGGCCGTCCTCATGGTCGTGTGTTCCTTCATGGGTCTCCCGTGGTATGTGGCCGCCACCGTCATCTCCATCGCTCACATCGACAGTTTGAAGATGGAGACGGAGACTTCGGCACCTGGAGAGCAGCCCAAGTTCCTAGGAGTGAGGTGTGTGAGTCAGAGGACGGCGGCTCTATAGAGCATGTTCTCCAGACCCCTGTGTCAGTCAGAAGGGAGTGAGCAGATTTGGAGGAGATAAGGCTGGTGCTGATGATTCATTTATTTCTATATTTTCTGTCCCAGAAACTAAATTTTCATCAGAAAGAGGTTTTGATTTTATGTTTGCTTCTTATGATACATAAATTTTTCTTGATTACCAAAAGGTTAAATGATGCAACATAAAAAGCACAATCAGACCGTTCTCTGCAATTTGCAGGTGATTTCTGGTGCTGCAGTGGTGACCTGCCACCATCACATAGAAAGGCCCCAACACCCCTGGGTCTGCTTCTCACTTTCAAGATTCTTATTTTCCAAATCATTTTCTGTCCCCATAAGCACTGGGAAACTTAATCTCCAGTTGTTAGATTTCGGTAGCCGTGAAGGGCAGTGATGGAAGAACTGCATCCTCCGTCAAGTCCGCTCTGCAGCAAACCCAGCTCGTGAGGGCTTGGGTAGCGTCACACAGAGCCATCCTGGGAACACCACGACAATGGGGGTGGAGGATGGGAATCATGTTTGTTGAAAAGTACTTTTGTCATTATAGATTTGGAAATTAGATGGCTGTGTTTATTACACTCATGAAATTTCCCTGAACTGTTTGTTAATTAGCATGTGGGACAATGTAATATCTGTCTCCTATGAAAGGTGTAATTACACAACAAGACGGGTTGTTTTAAAAGTGAGGGCTTCCAAGAAGCCCGTAACTGATGGACTGAGAGCAATTGATTTTTCTTTCTTGATTCTAAAAGGAGCAAACAGTATAGCAGGGTCACTTCATGAATTCAAATAACATACTGCAATAGCTTTGAGAGATTTTCGTAGTTATGTTGAGCTTGTATGCTGTCCTTGATATAGTAATTACACAATATCGACACCTTTGCTATTTTAGCCAAAACATTGGTCAACTTAAAGTCTTATTTTAAAGGTGAAAAGACAAAAGAGTGTGTTTATGAAAACAAGAGGCAGATTGGTAATTTTTTGATTTGGTTTCAGGGAACAAAGAGTCACTGGAACCCTTGTGTTTATTCTGACTGGTCTGTCAGTCTTTATGGCTCCCATCCTGAAGGTAAATATGTGAAGCCCTCACCTCCCCCTCCTTCCCAGAGCACCCACACATGGTTGGATATGTGAAGAGTGAAATCCCTTACAAAAACCTGCAAGACTCAGGCAGAAAGAGGGCTGCAGAGAAGCCTGGCCTTGATTTCCTTCCCACTCTTTCACCCCTTCCCTTATTATTATTTTTGCAGTTGTTTGAACCATACGAAGTTCCCAATGTTCCAACATTCTGACCTATGAGAGCAGCAGTGTCAGGGAGTTGGGTCCGACTGATCCCTGCGCACTTTGTACCCTCCACGCTCCCGGGCACACTCTTCCCACCACCCTCCCGTGGCTTGTGCTCAAATCCTGCCACTTGTCCCTCTCGATTCCTGGGTAGCCTGTGTGATTCAGGACAACAAATTGGAATTTTTTTCTCCTGGTTTTAATTATTTTCTTTGAATCAGAGGCCTCATAGTCCCCAAAAGGATATTACACTAAAATTACTTGCCTATAGTTAGAAAAGTTTAGAAATGGACTTTTTAAAGAGGAGAAGTTCTATGGTAGGTTATTAGCGTTTAGGAGTTGATACAAAGGTCGGATTGGTGGGTGGCTGTCTCCCTAAGGGATGAATGTAAACTGTGTGTGAAAATCTGCTGAGAAGCAGAAAAGTAAGTAAAAAAGGTTAGTGTGTTCTTGCTTATGGAGCTTCCAATTTCCTTTTGTGGTACGAACATATTTATTCATTTTTTCTGTTATATAAACAATGTGAGCCAATATTGATGCTTCGTGTCTTATGCTTTATACCATAGTACAAGGCATGAAAGTCACCCACAGGCCTAACAGCTGTAAACAACCACTGTTAACAATATTCTTCCAATTTTTTCTTGAAAAATTTTTATTTTTAAACAATTCTAATTTCCAGGGTTTTTCGAATGCTCATTTAATCACACAAGTAATGAGGTAGTATATTCCTCTAACAATTTCAAACTATGCAGCAGTAAACACTTCTCTCAGGTTAGCAGATTTTACGCCAATCAGACAAATTTGAGGAAAATGAAAGTTTGATATTTTAACCTATAACTAAGACTGACATTGCCTTCAGGCTTTTTAGACTAGTGTGTTCATTATTTATAAAATAATTGGTAAACAGATAAAACATTTAATTATTTATTTATTTTTCTTTGTTTTCCACAATGCCAGTTATCTGGTTTAATTAATTTCTGACCGTATTCATGAAAAAATACATATCTCATCTAAACATGAGAAATTAAGATTTCAAGTAACCTCAGAGACATCGTCTCTGGCTATGGACAGAGAGGGCCTTGAAAGAGCACAGAAGCTGCATTCTACAGGGACAGAGGGAAACACGTTGTCACCTTTGCCAGCACAAAGCAGGTGACAGGGTGGGAGTGAAGGTGCCGTGAACTGCATGACTTAAAGTCCGGGTCCTCTGTTGTCCTGGATGCACCACATCGGCCAGTGGAAGAGCCTCCCTCTAAGGCAATGGCCCCTCATTTTCAGGGAGCTCATTGCAGGCAGTCATGACCCTGTAAGGTGGATGGCTGTCCTGGAAGCAAAGTTCCCCCTGGGCTCCCTGAAGTTGGATCCTGTGACTCGGTGGCTACGGCCCTTCTAGGTCTCCTGCTTAGTCACCAGTGAGGGAGTACACAGAAATCTCATCTGTTCAGATTAGCTCACCACCCCTCCCATCTTTTATATTATTTCATTTTACTAATACAACATAAAATCTTAATTCAAAAAAGCCAGATGCGTTTAAATTGTGTGTGTGCATTACAACAAATTGGCTTTAATCCTGGAGAATGTGTTCACAAAGTTCAGTAATCACGTGTGATTCTGAAGGGATGCAGAAAGCAGATACTGTATAAATTGCTATTTGGGGGGAGGAGATTCAAGACTCACATTTTCAACAACACTGCTTCCTAACTATTTTCTCATTTTGCACCCAAATGCGGCTACAGAGAAGTTAACACTGAAAGCACTTTTTGTTCTTCACGATGATTCTTTGGTCTCTCTATGCAAAGGACCTTAGTACTCACAGAAACAGGTCAGAGGGCAGAGAAAGAAGCCAGGGAGACTCAGAACACAAGCTTGCTTTTCTTCCACCTTCCTAAGTAATCCGTGCTTGCTCACCCATGGTGGTGGCTGTTTTCCCCAGCAACTATAGATCACCTTTAAGAGTCTTTGTAAGAATCAGTGGCAAAAGTGGTCCAGCAAACATTTTTGTTAAGGATGGTTTTGCCCAAGAGGTAGGAAATGAAATTGTTTGTCAATACAGTTTACGACGCATAGTGGAAAACATATATTTAAAAGCAGCAATAAAACAGGCAATTGTTGATTCTTACTTTGCAAGCCAGGCTGCTCAGGAATCACTTCTCCTGGTAAAGTCAGCTCATTCCAGATCACGTTCCCTTCCCACCACTGGTGTGTGGCTGAATTGTGCGCGTTTATCAGCGATCCCTTGTTAGTGCAGGTGGAAAGTCAACACAAGAAGAGGCAGACATGACCTAGTACCAGTCAGGATTAACAATTAACCCTAGAATTCACACAGAAAGTGGTGTCAGGGGTTAGTTGGAGGAGGAAATCTTTGTCCTCCCCCAAGTGACTATGTGTTTATAAAGAATTCAGGGACAACTTCAGAGAACAGCTTTATTTAAGAGTCTGCCTTGGCGAGGAGACCAGATGGATGGCTTGGGAGAAGTGTGTGACTTTCACTCTGGGAAGTAAAATGCTCAGCCCGCTGCTGCCCGGCTCCCTCACCCCTTGGGTCTGGAGGCCTCACACCGCTCCAGGGACTTGCAGGCCTCAGGCTGTGGAGGTAGCTGCCCCTCTGGGAGCTTACTTTGAACATGAGGTTTATGACTTCTGTTTTGATGTCTTTGCAAGTCTTTTATGTGGAAGAATGTGAGGAATTACAGTGCGGCTCTAAGTCCATGAGGACACGCCTGACCCTGGCCAGCTGCAGCTGTTCATGCCTCAAAGCATCGAATCTTAAGGCGGATTCAGCACAGAGCTGCTGGGAAGCAGGAATAACTGGCTTCCCAGGCTGGTGGACGGTCAGGTCTGTCTGTGCGTCTGTGGCAGAAATAGTGCCTGTTCAGCTGGGGGTTCTGTGTGGAGAAACTGGGAGACCAAGAGCAGCATTAAGTTGAAAGGCAGTTTCCTGGGCTTACTTTTCCCATTTTCTGGCAAGTCTAATGAAATAAAGATGGAGTAAAGTTCACTGCTGTTCCCTTGCCTTTGCTCGACTTAGTTTATCTTTAAGATCTGTTTAGTGGAGGACACTGGCTGACCTGCGGCAGGACGCCACATCCTCTGCTTAGTTCCCGGGAACAGAGGCAGTGGTGATGGTGAGCGATGCTGAGAACACTTGGCACCGTGGCTCAGCGTCGTATTAAGGGCTGGGCACTGACTTTAGAATTTAGTCCTCCAATGAGTGACACTTATGAAAAAGATACTAATAATTATCTCCATTTTATAGGTAAAGAAAATTTTGAACAACTTGCTGAGTCACAAAATTCTTAAATAATAGAGGCAAGATTTGAACTCAGGCAGTTCTGATACAGTTTCATGGTCCTCACGGTTTATCACCTTTTAAAATAAAACTGTGCTTGCCTCAAATAACTCATTCATGTTCATTTCCCGTGGGAGATTTTCCACGGCTGCTTTGATCTAATTTCTAATTCTCTCTTACAAGCATAGAAAAACAGCATTTCACAAACTCCTAATCATCCCTCATTCCAGTTTCTTTAATTAGGAACCAAACTGCAAGTCAGCAGTCCAAGTCATCAGCTTGGACCTTTAAGGCTCAAGGGAATTAGGATATTATTTTAATAACATGATTCCAAAGATATCTGTTCCAGCTGAAAGAGCAATAGAACTGAAATATATACAATAGAACTGAAATAAAACCAGGGCTTCCGCCTACCTTTGTGGCCCTCCTCCTGGACTGTGGAAGGACCAAAGAGAGCTGTGCCGGGCAGTTTCAGGCCTCTTTGCTTGCTGGTCAAGGTCCTCATGCAAATGGTGACACTAATGCCACGTGCATCATTTATGAAGTGTCCGTCATGAGCCCGGCCCTCACTAGATGTCTCGTACCCCACAGTCTATCGTAGCCACTTTCTAGATGAGCACACTGGGGAGAAGGGAAGCTAATGCTTTTCTTGGTGTTACTCAACTGGTAGAGAGCCAAAATTTGAAACCCGAATTTCAAACCTGCTGTTAATCAGGATCTGATTCTGGTTTCACACACATGTACACGGTGACCATTATTCTGCTGGCAGGTCTGACTTCCGTACTGAATTCTCTGCTGGACAACTTTGGTCTGCCTTCATTATTAAATTTATCCTTTCCTTGGTTTTCTTTTTGGGAATATTCAAACACTGTTAGCAGATCAAAAGGATGTATGAGTGAAATGAATGAAATGTATTCACTACGATTTGAAAATTTGGTGACATGATCTAAACATGTTAAATCTAACTTTAATTTCATCTCAATTTTATTCTGTCTGGTATTAGAATCAATTCCTTATTTTCTCATGTGTAGTGCTTATTTAAAATACTGTCATACTGATTTATAATTATGCTTTTTTGCTCCTTTGGTATATAAAATTTTCTTTCCATAATTTTATCACTTGGCAATTTTGGATATGCCTTTAAACTTGGTATACCTTGGGTTTTTTATGTTTTAATTTATCTTGCCTTCTTTGTAAATATATTTATTTGTTATTACTATGTATACTGGTTTAATTTCCATCTTCTTAAAATACATTCTTCTTTTCCTTCCTTTGAGAAATTTCTACTATAAGAAATACTTTATTGTGATGAATTTTTAAGGATTAACCTGATATGACTCATCAACCAAATCCAATAAAAAAATTATCGAACCCAATAATTCTGTCACGTTTAACCAAGATTTCCATACTGGAAGATATTTATTAAGATATTGCACTATGCTGTGAAGGAAATGGTGAATTTCATATTTGTTATCACATTGAAGTTGACCCCAAATCAAATTAAGGCTTCCTTATATTACTGTTTACTTTCCAAAATAGAATAATTTAAAAAAAAAAAAAACAAAACACCTTCATGCCTACAGCTGTCTTCCTGTCCACGCCCCGTGCCATTCTGCCTGGGTGGTGCCCACTGATTTACTTAGTGGCACATTCAGTGATACCTGTAATCACGAAATCAGAGAGCTGGACCTGCCCGCCAGGCACAGCCTCCCTGTACTTTGGCATTAGAATCATAGCAGAGAAAATTAGCTAAGCTCAGGTGGGGGTGAGGATAAGACCAAGGTGTACCCTTTTAGGTCACTTTCTTTTAAGCTATTAAAATGCTTTACTCAGATTAAAAAGTGACTGCAGGAGCTGGGGCTGATTGTCTGTTACTGAATCACACTTCTCTTTCCTATCACACCTTTCCTTACCCCCAAATAAAAAATGAAATGACAAGAAAGAAAAGTGGAAGATGTTTAAAATATGAGTCCAAGCTATGATACAGCCCCATCGTTAGTTTTATCGTTTTACCTTTTGGTAAATTGTGCAGTGGGATCATGAGGCTGGGGAGCGCGGGGCAGGTGGTGGGGCGGCGTGAGCGCGGTGCGCGCGCACCCTGCTGGCCACCGCCGGTACCGCAGCGGCCCCCTTCCCTGCCCAACACCAGCGCCCACTCCGCCTCCTGCGAGTGGGTCGTTCCGTGTTTTCCTTAGTTCAAGATCAAAATTAGCTACAGTAAAAGTGTCAATATTTTTTGAAGGAGCAATTTTATGTTTTATATAAATAAATGTATTCATTTTATTTAAATGTAGCCATTCCTGTGGCTAACCAGTAACAATCGAGAACAGACATGACACCCTTTAGAATTTAGTAATTCTTCTAATTCTTCATAGAGGGCCAGGGTCTCACGCACACCTGTCACAGATGACCCCAGGAGAGGCTGACAGAAAATGTGTTTCTCCTGAAACATGCAGTATTTCTTTAAAAATCGCTCTAAGGCCACTCAATGCTTTCTGGTTACAATAGCCTCCTTCATGGGATTTGGTGAGAGTGGCCTTAATTGACTTGTGGTTTTAGTACTTTAGCTTTGAAAATCATGAAATTACTTGAACTTCTTTTCAAAACCTAGAGTTGAGAACCTTTTTTTGTTCGAACAGAAGACTTCCCAGAAACAGAATCATCCTTGCCAGCTTGGTCTCCTGGGTGCTGAGGGACAGTTCACAGGTCTAGGAATAGATAAAGTTCACAGACACATCACACTGGAACTTCTCATTGTTAAGACACTATTCATGTGTCTTATTACATGTATTCATGTAAATGATTTTTTTTTTACTAATTAATGCGTGGAAATGTATCAATTCAGTTATAAAGTATTTGCAATTAATCACGTCCAGGTCTCCTGCTCCTTTTAAGCAGTGTTCTCATGAGTTAGTCCTCTAACTGTTCCCGAGAAGAAGAGGAACAGTCTTCTGATGCTTATTTTATTGAAAGAGATAGTATACTGAGGTGATAATCATTTTGCAAAAATTACTAAGCAAAAAATCAAGGAGCGTGGTCTTCAGAGTGAGACATCACCACCCCTTTCTACCTCACAGCCCACAGAGCGCCTGGTCTATTTTACGTAGTCATTACACCTAAGGAGAATGGGAATCAGAACTTTTTCTCCCATTAATCAAGAAAAAAAGTTGTTAAGGTCTTGCATGTTCACTATACGAAAAGGACAGCAAAGGAAAACAGAGAGTCCCTTTCCCTCTTTCTCATTTGCGTCTAGCACAGGGTTTAGGAGTTTATCAGTTGGTGAGTAAAGCACACGGGTCAGAGCTCACAATGTTGTCGTAGCCTGCCTTTGTCTCCTGTCCCTTACTGTTTTCCTTGTCATTGTTGTAAACTCTTCTCCACCCTTTTCCTCCCTAGTTTATCCCCATGCCTGTCCTGTATGGCGTGTTCCTGTACATGGGGGTGGCGTCCCTGAATGGTGTACAGGTGAGTTTCCCATCCCAGTGCACTCATGGTTTTCTAGAAGGAAGAATACTCCAGCAATAGATCTCTGTAGAAAAATACTAATTATTAATTGCTGAGTTTTAAAGTGCATTTATTTTCTCCTTTCTCTACCATTTACTTTTTATTTTTGATTTAATCAACATAGTTACTGATGTTAATATTCATATTTGTTTTCAAGCACATCCATTATTGAAATAGGCTGTTAAAAGCTATTTAACCAGGAAAGTGAGAAAGCTATAATCTTTTCTCCTTTTCTTTCTTAGATTTCTGTCTTTCTCTCATGTGTATTTCTCTATTTGTCTTGAGAAGGATGTCAGAATTTTTCAGTGTGCTCTTCCAGATGGTCTATTTGCCCATTTTCCTTAACCTCACACGCAAACAGGCTATTCACATGGCTAAGATCAATGATCAAAACTTTTGCACCAATGAAAGACTAAAATCAGTATGGCTTACATGCTGATTCTGATGAAAACTTCAGCTATTTACAACTTCGGTAAAACTAACCCCCTTAAAAAAATCATTAGGGAAAAATTTTCAAAGGACTTTGTCTTTCAATTGAGGTTTAATTGGCACCAGGAAATTGGACGTCCTCACACTGCCCTCTGGCACCTGTTAGCTGTGGCCCTCACCCTCAGTGTCAGCGGGAACAGACCGCGTGTTCTGTGAGCACCATGAGAATTCATTTGAACCCCTTCAAAATAGACCTTGCTTCCACTTAGTGAATCTATGTTAATTTGATGTTAGAGTCAGATAGAGCTGAGCTATTGGCCAGACCCCTGAAAAGAGAAAAGGCTACTTTACTTTTCTCTGTTTAGGTCCATTGAGTAGAGTTCTTCACTATTGGGGCATTTGTTAGACAATATGAGGTGGTTCTTCTTAGAAGGGACTAGCTGAGTGGAATGTGGATTAGTTTGTGCCAAGGATGCTTTTAGGAAGTATAACTTATGAAAATATTTTATTTTTACCTGCTATTTTTTATTCCCTGAAGTAGAAAAATGAAACTAATAAGGCCCCCACACTAATAGTTCTTATTTTTGTTTGACCTTTATGATCAGGAGTTTGATTCTGTGTGTTCTGAGGTCTTAACTGTTTGAGATACAGTCCATGAATTAGAAGAAAGAAAGGAGCCGCCTTGTAACACTGGGGAAGCAACAGTGCCAAGGGGCAGTCAGTGGTTTGTTAAATTCTGCAGTATTGTTGTCCCCAACAACTTTTCTCCTTTTCTCACTTTGTTCTTGACTCTCCTTCTTTTTTAGACCTTTTTTACAAGATTTGATTTAAGCAGAAACTTTATGATACAGTTTAAAATTTTATGATACATTTTATAAATCAGAAAGCCAGTCAGAAATGGTTCTGAGGGTTAAGAAAATCTTTTGAATAGATTATGCTAGTCTAGTTTACTTTTATACCTCTCTTTACCCTCCAGAGAGAAAATAGAGATGTTACTTCAGAGCGTTTATCACATAATTGTCCCACAGTTATCCCATAGCTACTTACCAAGTGTCTTCCATGGACAGATTTGTGATAGGCTCTCGCTGCTGCCCCCTCCATCACTGTCACTGTCACCTCACTGCCATCCCCTCCATCACTGTCACTGTCATCCCACTGCTGTCCCCTTTCCATGGACAGATCTGTGATAGTCTCTCGCTGCTGTCCCCTCCATCACTGTCACTGTCACCTCACTGCCGTCCCCTCCATCACTGTCACTGTCATCCCACTGCCGTCCCCTCCATCACTGTCACTGTCATCTCACTGCCGTCCCCTCCCTCACTGTCACTGTCATCTCACTGCCGTCCCCTCCATCACTCTCACCTCACTGCCATCCCCTCCATCACTGTCACTGTCACCTCACTGCCGTCCCCTCCATCACTGTCACCTCATTGCCGTCCCCTCTATCACTGTCACTGTCATCCCACTGCCGTCCCCTCCATCACTGTCACTGTCATTCCACTGCTGTCCCCTCCACTGTCACTGTCACCTCACTGCCGTCCCCTCCATCACTGTCACTGTCACTGTCATCTCATTGCTGTCCCCTCCATCACTTCACTGTCACCTCACTGCCGTCCCCTCCATCACTGTCACTGTCATCTCTCTGCTGTCCCCTCCATCACTTCACTGTCATCTCACTGCCATCCCCTCCATCACTGTCATCTCACTGCTGTTCCCTCCATCACTTCACTGTCACCTCACTGCTGTCCCCTCCATCACTGTCACTGTCATCTCACTGCTGTCCTCTCCATCACTGTCACTGTCACCTCACTGCCGTCCCCTCCATCACTGTCATCTCACTGCCGTCCCCTCCATCACTTCACTATCAGCACAGCAGTTTCTCTGTGGGCCGAGTACTTGGCTCGGCGATGCTCAGTGTTCATTTCCGTACCTGTTTTTATACGACCTCTCTTAGACTGACACGCCTGAAACTCACTGTACTATTCATGTGGCTTTTCTCTGAAAAGAAACAGTAGTCCATTGCCAAATGATACACCATAGATCAATAATGTGAGATTTACGAAGATACCATTACAGTCTCATGCTTCATATCTTTAAAGCATTCCTGCAATGTATAGGATGTGTACCGTCACTGGAAGTCTTGTGCTTTACTGTGCTAGATTAAATTTCTCAACTCCCTGACCAGTTCTTTGTCCTCTGAAAAGGGCACTCTTGCCTAAATTATATACATAGTGTAAGTCACTAGCGGTCGGTCAGTCACAGTGGAAATGGCTCTGTCTGCTCTTGAGGTGATGCAGTCAAATTCTCCTCCGTTCCCTCCCCCAGTTCATGGATCGTCTGAAGCTGCTTCTGATGCCGCTGAAGCATCAGCCCGACTTCATCTACCTGCGGCATGTCCCCCTGCGCAGAGTGCACCTCTTCACTTTCCTACAGATACTGTGTCTGGCCCTCCTGTGGATCCTCAAGTCAACTGTGGCTGCCATCATTTTTCCAGTCATGGTAGGGATTCCTTTGATTGAACCTACTCATAAGGTCATACGGGTGTCGTGTTGTTTTATGTGTGGGTCCAGATTTTTCCAGCTCAGACCTCATCACTTTGATGAGTTATAATTTAAATTTCTCATGCCCACAACTGTTTGGGACAGACTTAGAATCAGCCTCATCTGAGCTCACGTGCTGGCTCTGGTCAGTGAGCCTCTCTGGCTACCCGTAGCTCAGCAGTAAAATGGGCGGCACCGTGATGGTCGTTGTGGGTGTCAGTGACCGGCAGGTGCACTGCCCAGTGCCCCACATTTAAGCCAACACCAGTACAGGTGAGTTACATTAAAATGTTGTCATATAGTAGAGTCGATCTAAACAAGGACAGTTTCAGTTCAGATGTACATGTGCTTGGCCACCTGTGAGAAGCCATCCAGGGCATTAGAGGAAATGCAACAGAAGTTCACCTTTCGAGTTTCCTGTGGTTTGCGTCATGCTGAGTTCAAGGCTGAGGGTGGGCTCTGTCCTTGCCATGATGTGATGAGACGCAGTGCAGGGCAACTGTATTTCGCTCCGAATCATAAGCGAGAGGGGAGGAGCTGTAAGCCCTGCATTTGGTTTCCTTGCTGAGTTCTGTACTTTATCCGTCTTGAAGGAAATGCACACACAGGCTCCAACAAGCCACAAACGTGGCCTCCAGCTAGTGCAATCTCCCCTGCAGGTTTGGAGACAGAATTTTCAAAAATTTATCACTTTTTATTTTTACAAAATTCCTCTTACTTTTAGCCAGACTTATTATTTTATCTAATGTATCTTTGTTGTTTGTAATTTTTTAACCCCAAGGATACAGGGAAAAGTAGTATAGAACACAAGTGATATTTAAGTCAGTTTTTTTCTTAATTGTTCCTGATGTCTCTTTTCAAATTTTAAACTATATTAACTTACTGGAAAGCACACTGGGTGTGAGTAACGACCTCTGTATTGTCTCCAGACCTTCTAGTTTTACTAAAACCAGAAAAGTGAAGCTAGACTAGAATAATTTGAAATATATCCACTAAATCACTTACTGATTGTGCTAAACAATAAAAAATGCTTTACTTTCATAAAGTATTTTTATTTTTTCAGAGCTTTTATTTGGTCCCCAATTAATCCTGCAACAAATGTTACTAATTTTTCTAGCAGCTGAGGAAACCGAGCCGCAGAGAGCTGGGGGCCGGCCCTGTACCGGGGTGCATGGCCGCGACTGTCAGGAAAAGGCCTCCTAATGCAGCTCAGAAGTTGCTCTTCAAGAGCAAGTCCTAGAACCAAAAACACAGAGGTCAACAATGCGATTTGGAAGCAGACCGTTAGAGCCCTCTGGTTTCTGCCCTCACCTCGTTCCATGAACTTGGTATCATCCTCAGAGTCTCCAAGCTTTAGCTTCCTCTGCTGTCAGGGAGACAGTAGTATCTTCCTCGGGGGGGGGGGTTGTGATGAGTTGATGAGGTAACCTCGCCCAGGGGCCAGCACAGTGCCTGGCCCTCAGTGAGCATTCAGTTACGGCAGCGCCTGGCGTGGGTGCACCCCACGCCCGGCTCTGAGCACCATACAGCTCTTCTTGATCTTCAAAAACCTGTTTTTGTTTTAATTGTGAAACAATTTTGTTCAATTGTGAATACTTAGAAGTCATGTGAAGGCAACTTTTTGCCTTTAAACTTTTTGTTATTTTATTTAAAATTTGACGTGGAAGGTCAAATTGGTTTTGAAAAGTAATTCTTTCAAACTAAAATTCTAATTGCCAAAAAAAAATTCAAATCGACTGTGATCATACATTGCAGTGAATAGAACAAAATGGTTTTCAAGGGAGATTTTTTCCAGCTTCCCCCATGAGGAGAGTGCGTCTGTCTGGTTCACGCCGGCACGGTCCTGGCCTGCTGCTCCATAGCCTCAGCCTTGTCGCTGGGCGCGGCGTCCTCGGCCCTCCCCGTGGGTCCCACTGCCTGTGCTTTGCTCTCTCAGATCCTGGCGCTCGTAGCTGTCCGAAAAGGCATGGACTACGTCTTCTCCCAGCACGACCTCAGCTTCCTGGACGACGTCATCCCGGAAAAGGACAAGAAGAAGAAGGAGGATGAGAAGAAGAAGAAGAAGAAGAAGGGGAGTCTGGACAGTGACAACGACGATGTAAGGACTCCCAGGGTCCCACGGGGAAGCTACTTAATGAAACTAAAGGGGAAAATGCCATTATTTTAACCCGATGAGAGATGGAAGGCCAAGTTCTAAGAATGTCTGGCCACGCGACTCCACTCACCCCACCTTCCTCTACCCTCTGTTTTCTGGTTTTTTTTTTTTTTAATATATATATTTTCTGAAGTCTTTCTGTAACTAATAATGACATGACGACTAATAATAACTTCTAAAACAATTTCAAAACCCACCACATTTAAAGAAGTTTGATCTAATAGACATGAAAAAAGTGTGCTGACATTCTATAAAATGTATTTGTTTGCCATTGGTAATCCAGTACTTACGTTCGTGTTAATAGCTCAAGTCATAAAATGTCCAGCCCAGTGTGGAGACCGCACCTCCTGGGGTCCCTGTGTCTATCTGAGCAGGCTCTCGGCAGCGCCGTGCTCACACTAGGGCCGCGTTCCAGCTGACTCAACCTTGCACTCCAGGAAAGCTCTTCCCCATAGCTCTTCACTGACAAGGAAAGGGAGGTGGTGTCTGGGGTGTTTTTACAAAATTACAGCACTCAGTGTGGTGGGCCAAATGGTCTTCCTGCATTAGATGATTAAGTTAGGAGATAAAATTATTGCCTGTTTTTTTAGGAGACCATTTCATAGAAACACAGATGTTCCAGCAGAGATCTGTTGTAATCAGGGGTAGGAGAAACAGCACACACCCAGCTTATCCCAGGAGCCTTAGAAAAGATTGCCAAAATAACATTTTCCATCTGAAAATTGTTTTGGACTTTACCCAGTACAGTATCACAAATTATTTGTGTGTCATTACCCTTCTGAAATAGAAATGTGATGTTTAGTGTCTGCTCGGCACTTCGTAACTTGTATTGATCATGCACACCTCATCTCGTTGTCTTAACAGCCCTTTGAGATGTTTTGCTCCCAGTTTATAAGTGAAGAAATTAAGACTGAGCACTGTCTTTTTAAATTTTTTCAGCTTATTGAGGTGTGACTGACAGATAAGGTTGCATATATGTAAGGGACACAGTGTGGTGCTTTGATGCTCGGATTTCAGTCCTTTTCCTAAATGTGCACAGCCACAGTGGCAAAGCCACATCTCTACCCAGGCCTCCCTGGTTGTTTCCTATTGATGAGGCTGGCTGCTTGCATTCTTTTTGTAGAACTTGGAAATAGTACAGTGAAAGAAGCAGCAAGCAGCATTGGATTTCACGTCCATTGATCCAATAAGAAGGTACACTGGAAGGTGCACTTACTCCAGGGGAGGTTAACGACTGTGGCATCCATCCGCAGAAAGAGCAGCTGTTCCCCGTGACCAAGAAGGAGACAATGTGTTTAAACTGCAGCAGAGACCAAGGGACAGTATTAAGAAGAATAACGTGTTTACACGTTGAATAGACATCGCAATTTGAAATTAATATCTGGACCCTTCTAGGCCCCTCCCCCTCCAAAGACTGCTTTGAATATGAAGGTGGTTAAAAATATTTTATCTGGAATTTTCAAACAGTTACCTCAGTTCATGACACCAGACTTAAAATTCTTTACACATTACGAATGCATGAACTAATACTATAGGATACTCTTAATTGTTCAAAGAAAAAAAACATAAACATTTGGGAATATTTAAAATTTGCCGCCTTCCAGTGACAAAAGTTGGATCAGGTGAACCCCTCAATTTTTTTTTCTAATTCTTAGATACAGCTGTTTTATTTAAACAATAGTACTCTTTAATTTCAGATTAATATGAGGGTACATACAGTCAGGTTACGTTGTTTGCACTATTAGGTTGAGTCCAGGCTACAGGCGAGGCTTCACCAAGCGGCCCTCCCGTCACACCCTTGGGTGAGGGCTCACATGCGCTGGCCTCCCTCCCTTCTTGAATTTAAATGTGTTCCGCTCCCCTGTGGATGAACCAGTTATTTATCTACTGGTTTCACGTTAGTGTTGAGTTCACTGGATGCTCAATTTTCCATTCTTGTGATTTTTAAGATGTTCTCCAAGTGCTTTCAGGTAAACACAAAACATGTAGAGTCTTCCTCTTTCTTTGTGGCCGAATGGTATTCCATGGTACACTACATACTGCAGTTTGTTAATCCAGTCGTGGGTTGATGGGCACTTAGTTTGATTCCACATCTTGGTGATTATGAATTGAGCTGCTTTAAACATTCTAGTAAAAATGTCCTTATAGTAAATTATTTTTTTCCTTTTGGGTAGATGCCTAGTAATAGGATTGCAGGATCAAATGGAAGGTCTGCTTTTAGCTCTTTGAGGAGTCTCCATACTCCCTTCCAAAAAGTTTGTGTTGTTTTTCAGTCCCACCAGCAGCGTAAAAGTGTTCCCTTCTCTCCACAATCTTGCTGGCATCTGCAGCTTTGAGACTTCGTGGCGTGGGCTGTTCTCTCTGGGGTTAGGTGATATCTCAAGGAGGTTTCAATTTGCATTTCTCTGATGATTAGGGACGCTGAGCATTTCTTCATGCGATTATTGCCCAGTCATCTTTCTTCTTGGGAGGTTGTCAACTCCATATTCCCGACAGGTTTCTTGAAGATAATGTGTGGCACTGGTTTCTCTTCCCTCTTTCTCCTCTCCATCACACCCCACCAGAACAAAGACACACACAGGCACATTCGCTCCTACACAGGGGATCCCACCGGGCACTTTGAGTGCATCTGTCCGTGATGGGAGGGCTCGGGATTTGGAAGGCGACTCTCCTGCTATTCACCTGCTGCTTATGTGGTGTGGGGTCTGTGGACACAGGAGCCACACTGGAACCCAGAGGTTATGACTCTACTATTTATGGAAATAGTACAGTGCAGAAGCAGAAGCAGTGAAGGTTATGATTTGCCAACTATTTGAGCCATTTACAGTCATGTTTGAACGTGCCTGGTAGGCAGTGACTGAAGAGTGGCTGGCAGCCGTGTACCCATACGTTCTCCCCTTTGGGGAAGGGTTTGAACCACGGTCACAGGACGTGCTGGTCTTGGCATTCTTGTCCAGGCAGGTGCAGGTAGCATCTTCCTTCTGCTTCTCTCTCTCTCTTTTTTTTTTTTTTTGGTCACTTGAAGCACATTATCTTAGTTCTCTAAAAGGACACTGTAGTTCATCACCTTTTTAGATTCATCCTAAAGGAATTTTCAGTCCAGTAGTAGGTCTTAGATGAACAGCTTCTGACCCCTAGTTCTTACATCTTCCCTTCGTCCAGAGCAGCAGTTCTCAACCTGGGGGGCATGACCACGGGAGCTGGAGTAAAGGGCTGCAGCATCAGGAAGGTTGAGAACTGCTGATAGAGATTGCCCTCTTGCTCCTTGCAGTTAAGAGATGAATTGGATATCTTCAGTCTAGACCCAGACTTGAATTTTAATGAACTTTTTTAGCTAAATGATGGTCCTGTGAGAATCTGTTACAGTTTGGACTACGTGGCTTGTTCTTTAAGAACCTCCACGATCAGCTGCTTGATTTTATCCTTTCATTCTGCTTTCTGACCATCGTAAGCACCTTGCTTTGTTTATTTATTTTTTTATTTTTTGAGACAGTCTCTCTCTTGCCTTGGGTAGAGTGCCGTGGCATCATCACAGTTCACAGCAACTTCAAACTGTTGGGCTCAAGTGATCCTCTTGCCTCAGCCTCCAGAGTACCTGGGACGATAGGCGCCTACCACAGCGTCCAGCTAGATTTGTAGAGACCAGGTCTCACTCTTGCTCAGCTGGTCTCGAACTCCTGAGCTCAAGTAATCCACCTGCCTTGACTTCCAGCTCAGAAGTGTGGTGGGGGTGGGTTATCTGCGGGATAATCCCTGCAGAAGTGGGGTGGGGGGTTATTGTTAGGACTTCTTGTTCTCCTTCTTCTTTGTGATTTATCTTAAATCAAAGGTTTGAGCCAACCCTACTTTAAATTTTATTTTTTCATAATTTGCTTACATTATCATATATCTTTGGCATGAGCAAATTGAAATGAATCATTAATCATAAAATAGCATTTGGCAGAGTAAGGGAGAGAGGTTTATTTTCAAATATATGGCCAGGCACAGTGGCTCTCACCTGTAATCCCAGCACTTGGAAGGCTGAGGTGGGTGGATTGCCTGAGCTCATAGATTCGAGACAAGCCTGAGCCAGAGCGAGACCTTGTCTCTAAAAAAAAAAGAAAGAAAAGAAAAATAGCCGAGTGTTGTGGCGGGCGCCTATAGTCCCAGCTACTTGGGAGGCTGAAGCAAGAGAATCATTTAAGCCCAAGAGTTTGAGGTTGCTGTGAGCTATGATAAAGTGAGACTCTGTATCAAAAATACATATATATTTTCAAGTCTATGTAGAGGGCTCCTTGGTAGGGGATGTTAACAGTCTTCTACTTATTGTGGAAGGGAAGTAGGTCGTGAGTTTCCTAGAGATATAATCAGAGAGCAGTAAACAAGACTTTCAAGACTGTATTATAGTTTAGGAAGTTTCCTAGATTTAATTTCTTTTTCCTTCACACAAATGCAGGAACTCAGAAGGCTTTGTTGATTGAGGACCCAGCTGTGGAAAGCTTTATACTTCAGTTTAGTGATCTTTGTTTGGTGTGGATCTACTTTTCATGGTTTAATCACATAAACTCAAAAGAGAAGAAAACAAAATGTGAGGGGGAGAGATGGTATAGAATTTGAAAAGTTGGCCTTTGTCCTTAGTATTCTGTGGGTGATAATATGAAAAGTTTGATTGATGCTGGGAGGTAGGAAGGGCTGTATAATAAAAACATTCTAAGAACTGTTGTGCATTTTTTTCACAGTCTGACTGCCCATACTCAGAAAAAGTTCCAAGTATTAAAATTCCAATGGACATCCTGGAACAGCAGCCCTTCCTAAGCGATAGCAAACCTTCTGACAGTGAGTAGAGCTAACCTCCGCTTGCTTGCTTGCCTGAATATGATTTTCACTTGCAGAGAACAAACGTTAGAACTGTCACCTATGTTAACTTTCCCTGTATTTTGTCTTTTTTCTTTGCAAAGATTTATACTTAATTATTATAAAATTTCATTTTTATACACCCTGAACTTCACCCTCTTCCTTTTATTGATAACCTTTTATATTTTTGTTTGGGTATCTTTTCTCTTCCCCGAATCACCATCAGCTTTTTTGTTTTTCAGTTGCTAAACTCATCAGCATGTTTTAACTGATTCTCCTTTTTCTACTGGTATTTAGAATTGCAGCTCATAGTACCACGTCACTGTCTGTTACTGTCCCTTCCTTAGGTTTCAGCCAATGGCCAAATCATCTCAAAAGGGAAATCCCATCATGAATCTCTCAGTGATGAATTAATCAATTGTTAATACTGAGAGTTGGGAATGATTATATTTAATTAAACCAGCAATCATGAAATAGTAGCACTACTCTCTGGGTATGTGAGAGACACACATTTCCTTCCTATTTCTTCAGTATCCTTCTGTTCTTTCAAAATCATTGTCGTAATTGGGCCCATCTTTCTGGGGTAATGCCCTGGTGGCTGTGTGCAATGGTTAGTGACATGTCATCTTTTCTTTTGTAATTGAGTTATTCTGCCACTTGTAAAAGGGGAAAACCTTTTGAGCTTTTCCCACGGCAAATAGCAGTTGCCTCCACCCACTTTCCACTCTGAGTCTCCAGGTGAAGAAAATGCATTTTTGATTCAGGTGCGCGTCAGAGTGTACTGATCTGTTACTAGACAAAAGACAGTTGAGTTCAGATACTTTGTTTCTGTTTTACAGTGCCACCTTAATTTTAGTAGGAGGTTACTGTTACCAAGAAAAGTATGAAATGAATATCTATTGTTAAAAATGGGTATATTAATCACCAGCTATTAAGTATCAAATTATCATAAAACTTAGCAGCTTAAAACAACAAATGTATTTTCTTGCAGAGAAATTATAAAGAAATTTAGGAGCATCTGATGTTGGTGTTTCAGGTTCAGGCTCCCTTAAAAAATTATTGTCAAGTTGTCAAGCTATCATTATGGCTCAACAAAACCAGTGACATGGAGAGAGGAACCAGGACAGAAGGGTCAGGCTTGTATGACAGGGTCTCAGAAGTGACAGAGCATCACTTCTGCCTGGTCTGTTGGTCGAGTAGGAAGGGATGTCACAAGGACGTCCACATGGGAGGCAGTACTGGAGCCAGCAGGATGCTGGCTCAGCCCTTCTCAGCACAACAAAAACTATATGAAAAAAGCAAAAATACAGCTCGGCGCCTGTGGCTCAAGCAGCTAAGGCACCGGCCACATACACCTGACCTGACGGGTTCAAATCCAGCCTGGGCCTGCCAAACAGCAATGACAGCTGCAACCAAAAAAGTAGCTAGGTGTTGTGGCAGGTGCCTGTAGTTCCAGCTACTTGGGAGGCGGAGGCAGGAGAATCGCTCGAACCCAGGAGTTGGAGGTTGCTGTGAGCTGTGATGCCACAGCACTCCACCCAGGGCGATAGCTTCAGGCTCTGTCTCAAAAATAAAGCAAAAATACCATCACCACCCAGAATTTGTGGCTTAGAAAAAAGGTTTTTGTGCCAGTTGTTCTTCATCTTCTTAAAAATCCTTTAAAAGGATAAATTACAAGTTGATATGTTAGAAGTTCACTTACGCAAAATGCACATGATCATCTTGACTGAAATATTTTATAATGACATGTTAATCTTTATAATCTATGAAAGAACAGAATGGATGGAAGTGGAGTTGCAGTATAAATAAGTGCTCCTTTTCCGCATAAATAAAACAGCAGGACAAGTTTGTGAATGCTGAGTGTGGGAGGAAATTCAGGACAAGCCTCAGACATTACGAAGGAAGCTGTCACCCCGTAACCAAGATTCCCATCCCAAGCATCTCACGAAGAGACAGCAGGGTCCCTCCCAGAACACCCAAAGTAAAGGAAACCAAGTGATTCTGGCTTTGCCACGCTCCTTAGAGTCTTAGCTTGAAAATGTTTATTGAAATGTCTAAACTTGCTTTCTTATTCTTTCCAGTTGTGGAAAATGCGTCAGTTTTTGTGAAGATTTTCCTTTTTACCCAACTTTAATACTTTACTGAAGACCTACTATTAATGATTAATTTTTTTTTCAGGAGAAAGATCACCAACATTCCTTGAACGCCACACATCTTGCTGATAAAATTCCTTTCCTTCAATCTCTCGGTTTGCCAAGGTAAAGCAGAGCCCTGTCATTCCTAACACTTTCTGAGTTCTGTGAGATGAAGCCCCACAGCAGTGTGGTTGGGGCGGGTTATCTGCGGGATGATCTCCCACAGCAGTGTGGTTGGGGCGGGTTGTCTGCGGGATGATCACCCACAGCAGTGTAGTTGGGGCGGGATGATCACCCACAGCAGTGTACTTGGGGCGGGATGATCACCCACAGCAGTGTACTTGGGGCGGGTTGTCTGCGGGATGATCTCCCACAGCAGTGTAGTTGGGGTGGGATGATCACCCACAGCAGTGTAGTTGGGTGGGTTGTCTGTGGGATGATCTCTGCAGAAGTGGAGTTGGGTATTATCATTAGGACTTCTTGTTCTCCTTCTTCTTCCTGATTTATCTTTAATAAATTACCCAATGACCAACTTTTGTCCTACATTTTACTGGTAAAATCCTAAGAGACCTATTTACTGTTAGAAAAATGGAATCTTTCAATAAGTTTAGCTCCTTCATCAGCCTCCGGAGTTTCAGCACCATCCCTGGTTTAAAGGGGGGACTGTTGTTTCCTGACAGCTCAGCTGTAGCGGTTTCCATCCCTCTTAACACGGCTCTAGAGCAGTGATTTTCGGTCAGTGTGCCACTAATATTTTTAAACACCATTAGTTAAATTATTTTCAAAAGAAGTTCACAACACAGTAAATATATTCTTTTTTTTACTTTTATTTTTGATCAACATAAGTGTGTTGTGGAAGTACACGTTCAAGGTGTGCTGTGAGATAAGAAGGTTGAAAACCCTGCTCTAAAGATTTCAGGTTTGACTCAATTCTCAAAAGAGTAAGGTTTCTGAATATTTTGTCATGCCAGTCTTTTTGTCCTTAAATTTCTGATGGTATCACCCGTCTGGTAGTCCCTTTTTGGGAGGAGGGGAGTTGTTTTGTTTAGGTATGAGATCTTATAAAATTCTTAAATTTCTTGTTTCATTGGTGCTTTATTTCAAGAAATTCAAGCAAAATTTTATTGGTGTTTGTTTTTAATACATGAGGAGGAGATGAATATGAAAAGAGATCAAGAATGACACTTGTGACTTCTGTAAGGTTCATGAACACTGGATAGATGATGAAATAAACCTGATTTACTTAACTGTTTCTTTTCTTTCTTTTTAAATGTTAATTTAATTTAATTTTTTTTTTATTTTTCTCTAGTCCTCCTAGAACTCCAGTAAAAGTTGTGCCTCAAATGAGAATAGAACTTGAGCCTGAAGACAGTGATTATTTCTGAGGAGCAGGGAACAGAAACTACATTGTAACACGTTTGTCTTTCTTCAAATTGGGTTTTGTTGTTAATATTCTTGGGGGTTTTGTCTGGCTGTTTATTTTTTAACTTTTGTCTTGTCTCAGTTCTTGGTCACTGGCCAAATAATATAGTGCTCTCTCTGCTTCTCTCTTGCATATGTAAAATCAAGACGGTAGTGCACACTGTTCCTTAAAAACACCACCTGCGGAATCCCCTTTTTGTTCTTAAACTTGCACATGTGTCCTCTGAGAAACCAGGTTCCCGAGTCACTCAAGACAGGCACAGACCCCCCCCCCCTCTAGTAAGCAGAGGGCAGAAGTGTTAAGGATTTTACAAACACCTGTTATTTGTAGCTTTGGAGCTGTGCTGACTGGCTTGTCTCTGTCTGGTAGAACAAGCCTTGCCCTCCAAGCAGAGCCCCTTTCCACAGAGGACTGGAAAAGTGCTGCTGGTCTAACCTGCTTTTGCTTGCAAACCCCACCTTATGTTATCAACAGAAGAAACACTGAAGGTACTTTATCCCTGCAGAGAAACCCTTACCGTCACTGCAGCCAGTGCTGGCTGTCCCTTTTTCCTATGCAACTTTTTTTAACCCTTTAATGAACTTATCTGTTTAGTACATTGAAGAAAATTTTTCTTCCTAGATTTTGTTGTTTAAATTATGGGGCCTAACCTGCAACTTATTTTTTTGTCAATTTTTAAAACTTTTTTTTAATTATTGTAAAGAAAATGAATTTTTTCCTGCAGCAGGAAACATAGTTTTGAGTAGTTCTACCTCTTATTTGTAGCTGCCAGGCTTTCTGTAAAAATTGTATTGTATATGACATGATTTTTACACACACAGACACAAACACAAATACACAATATCTGGGGGAAGCCAAAAGGCAAGATCAGATTCAAAACACCATGTTTCAAAGCATCCATTTTTCCTTTTCTTTAAAAAACATTTAACTGTTCTATGAAGGAGATGGAGGGAGAAGAGATAAGCTCCCACACAGTGGGGTGACGCGTGTCCTGGTGACGGTGACCTCTGGTGCAGTGTTGACTGCCACCTCGTCACTGTCCTGTGCAGTCTTGTTAGACGAGGTTTCACTTTGCAGTGTGTGTGAGTGTGTGTGTGTGTGTGTGTGTGTGTGTGTGTGTGTGTGTGTGGCTGGTGCACAGGTGCCATGTTAGGAAGAGGAAAGAATGACAGCAGGCAAAGGGCAGAGTCACCAAGTCTGTTGTGCCAGTTTTCATAAAACCCAAACCACATATGAAAAATCACCAGAGGGCCAAGCAATTTACCGTTATGCAGATGAGAGTGAATCTGTCTGATTGCACAGATTTTCAGTCGCCATTATTGACACAATAGCTCATATTGTAGGAAGAGTAATGGCCGATCCACGTATCTATGAAGTGTCCCCTCTGGAATGTGGATAGATCTGGGAGGTGGATGTGTTCACATTCCTAACGGTTCTAATAGTACTCCCATACTTTTTTCTAGGGATGCAAAGGCAATTCTTCAAGACTGGGACATTCAGAATATATTTGTGTACATATATGTGTGTGTTTAAAGCACCATGTTGAAAATTAGACCTTCATTAACCAAATTTAACATGGTACTTAAATGTACTGATGTACAGCATGTGTTGGTGATGTATGTTAAAAATAACTTTTTAAACACTGAATCTGTAATCTTGAATTCCTATAACCACCATGGTAATACATCCCAACTATCTCTGATTAGAGGAGGAGCATCACAATCAGAATGAAACCATTTGTTTTGCTTTGATGATATAGACTTACTGATTTTTATATTCATTAAATTATAAATCTGTCCTCTTGACATTTTGATTATAAAACTTTTCTTATCCAGAGTTAGCTCTTAGTTTTATAGTATCTGATAATCATAAAAATTTTAATTTTACACAAATTAGATATAAATGACCCTAAGTTTTTCATTAAAATGGCAGTGGGAAATTACATCTTATTGTGTTAAAAATCTCACATGCTAAATTTTGGCATCACATTTGTATTTAGAGCTATCCTCAAGGTGATTATTCTATATTATCTAGTTTTCTGATACTCTGATACAGAACTGTATAAGAACATCCCCCCTTTTTTACTGATAGAAACATCAATGACATGTTTTAAAACCATGCATAATAAATGCAGCCTAACCTCTAACCTTGTTAAATTAAAGACATTTATTGTTTTCTGATCACACATCAAGTATTTGCAGATTTTTGCCCCTCTCCAGACCTTTTAGAGAACCCCTGAAGTGACTCTCTCTGCACCCACTTTCGGATCCACAGTCTGTGACGGAGGCTGCTGGTCATGCTATGAACATACAATAGAACCTCACGTTTGCTAATAAACAGGTAGTATCAGACCCTCTCAGTGTTTGCTGCAACCCCATGAAGCTTTTTAAAAGAATCATTCCTTTCAAAGGAACAGACGTAGTTACCCAACAAACAAGCAAAACCTGGGGTCCACACAGAGCCACGAGTCATGTGCATTTTAACTGATTTACTCATTGACAAAGAACTGGCCAGATTTGGGGGTGGTTTTGTTTCTATGTAAACTGGACACAAATTACAACAGTAAATTTTTTCCAAAGTATTTCTCCTTTAAACTCTGATAAGAATTCGGAGATAAAGATTCGAGTTACTGGAAGTAAAGGCCGAGTGTACACAGAGCTGCCAGCCAGAGTCCCACTCGGGGTTGTGGAAGCTCATTGTTGGAGAAACGGGATGGCGGGGAGGGTCTGCCCTGTCAGGGGCTGTGAACACCTGTTTCGGGGAACATCCTTGGAAACACTGTTCTCCTGTGAGGATTCTCTCCTCTAACCTGTGAAAGGAGGCTCGGCTCGTTTTCTGGGCCACAGGCAGCAGTGTTTCTTCCACTCCTTCCAGTCAGGGTTGGGGAGAGGGGTCGGGGGAACTTACTGGCTTCAGAGGCAGGAGAACAAACCCCCCTCCCCGGCCCCCCTGCAGGAAGGGGGGAGTGACTGTGGGCTGTGGTGACTCAGTGTGATGCCCACACAGGTGCACCGGCCACACACAGCCGTCTTTATCAGCTATATGTTGATGCTTGAGAGAGAATGATTGTCTTCCAAGTTTTTTGGTTCCTTTTTTTAAAACTGTGTTAAAGTACTTGAAATGTATTGACTGCTGACTATCTTTTAAAAATGAAACAAAATTGTTTGAATTGTATTACAGAGGTTGGCATTGTTCAGGGTGGGACAAAGCTTTCTTCAAACCTTTTCATACCACTTAATGATTTTGGTGCAGGAACCTGAGATTTTCTCATTCATTTCCCACGACAGTTAACATCTGCTGTCCGCAGCGTGAGCACGCAGCCCGGGGCACCCCTGAGTGCTGAGTACAATCCTGTGACCCCTTTATAGCTCTTCACATTCTGAAGGGCCTTTTTAATTTTCAGATGATGATTACATTGAGCTTCATCACAGCCTGAAATTAAAAAATACAAAAATACAAAAGGTTTTGTAACATATGTGAATAGTCAAGTTGCATTTTGACCAGAAATTACTTTGCTCATTTCATTGTGTTTTATGGGCACTTATAAGAATCGAGAATGTTGTTTCCTAGACAAATATTGCAACTCAGGGCTAAAGTCATCCGGGGAAACTTTTAGAGCCAGAAGTAACTTTGTCCCAGTCCTACAATGTGAAGGGTGAATAGCTGCCTCTTTCTAGCCGTTTTCATGGCTGGTACGTATTCGTACACATTACTTTTCAGAATCAATACGCACTTTCAGATATTCTTATTTTTATTCTCTTAAGTCTTTATTAACTTTGGAGAACCGATGCATCTTTTTATTTTAAATGAAGTAGATCAACATGGTGGAACAAAATGATAGAGAACAGAAAACATTTCAATATATTACTAATAATTTTTCCAATATAAAACCTAAAATTCCTATAACATTATAGTATTTTACAGTTTTATGAAGCTTTCTATTGTGACTTTTATGGAATTAAGAGATGAAGAAGATGAGATATTTTAGCATTTATATTTTTCAAAATTATATGTATACTTAAAATAAAGTAACTTTATGCATTTATGAGTGTCACGTGCTTCTGTCACTTTACTGCGTGGGTGCTTCAGGGAGAGCCGGGCTGAGAGGTCAGAGGCCCTGTCCATCGATGCTTCAGTCCCCTCCGGAGGGTGAGATGAGCATCCAAGTTGTATAAAAGAAGAGATCATAGCAATTTTATTTAAGGATTAATGAAGTGCTAGTGAATTTAAAGCAAGAAAAAATATGTCCGACCAAGAACAATGGGAACAACAGTATTATCATTCTTCTTTTCTGAAGTTACTAAAAATACCATTTTCTGGAATCCAGGTTGATGTATATAATTAATTTTCAAAGCAAACCCTACCTGCTAAATATGATAAACACTTAATAAAAAATAAATCCTCAAGTGAACAAAATCCCGGGATGGTTTTCCAAGAGGACACAGTGTCCACTTTTCCCGGGCTATCCAGGCTTCCGTGTAATACTGAAATTCTCCAGGAAACTTCATTTCAGCCTTAAGTTATGATCAGAGTGGTAGTAGTGGGTGGGTAGGAAGTAAATAACAAGAAGAATAATGAAGAACTATTGGCAGTAAAAAGTTACATCAGAAAAACAAAAATAAGGAGGAATGGCTACAATCTTTGTACCTGGAAAATTAACAGGTAAGTGACAACTCTGAGCATCTGGGTGCGAGAGGGAGTGGGGATAATGGGCAGCAGTGGGATTGGGGTTTTATCGCTGAACTGGAAAAAGCAGCTACATTCTGAATAGATTGTAATGTGGAAGAGTTTGACTATTCTTCAGCATACACAGACAATTCGTTAACTATTGCGTGAATAACAATAACTGAGTCAAGAAGTTTGGATCAAATTATATTTACTATATTATGAGAAAGAATATACTTTTGCATGGAGTTTTGCATTTCAGCAACTCTATAAGGCTACCTGGCCTCCCTGACAAAATAACTGGGAAACACAAAATGTCTGTCTCGTGCTCTGGGCACCATGGCTTGAGCACTTTTAACCTGGGAGAAGAGCTCAGATTCTCACTCTGTTTATGCTTATTTTATTCAAAATGTTGATAAGCTACATCATTTCTCAGCACATAAGAAATGAGAAATAAAAGAGAAAACTATTAATAGGACAGATAAACTTGGAAGCACTAAAGCTTAGTCCTGGCACGAAGCAAGAAAACTAAAATACACTCAAGTACTTAAGAATCGGATTATTTAATACAAAGGCCAGGATACCACAACAGGTCTTAGAAGTAAAATGCATTGATTTTGTATCAATTTAGTGATTAAACATGATTTGGGGCCATCATGATAATATGAAGCTATGCTCTATTTTTGTGCATTAATTTATAAACATAGAATGAAGTAGTTGCTGAGAACTGAACATAAAACCTGAATCCTGCTTCAGGCACCTCCTGCCGAGTGTGAAGAGAGACAGAGAAAACAGCCCAGTCAAAGCTTGTTTGGGGCAGGGACAGAAGCTGGCGCTGAGCACAATGGGCGTCCAGGTGGGTCCGTGATACCCACTTCAGCTCAGCGATTTTACCTTTCATTAAAGGGCAGTGGCAACCCATTAAGGGATTTCAGAAGAAATTTCCAAACAATCAGATTTGCCCAGAATGAGGCCTAGATTGGCGAGTTGCTGGACAGAGGCAGAGTGATGAGTGGAAACCACTGTGATGATCCAAATGAGGGGGACAGGTGAGCTGGTCCGGAGCTGCGCTGCACCAGACAAGTGCATCCGATTAAATAATAGAGCTCTGGACGCTTCAGTCTCGGGGGTTTCTCATACATGTAAGCCTAAATCTTCCTAGCATTTTTCATGCCTTTTTTCTTCCTCAAACAAATACCAGCGTTTCAAAGTCCTTCGTCTCTCTCCCTCCCTTCACAGCTGCCTTCCTCTCCTTGTCCTTTGTCCTGTTAGTATTCTTCCAGACTCTGCCAGAGGCCTAATTCCTGCTCCTCTTATTCTTTGACTGCATTCTACCCGTTCCCATGGCTTCGAATAGCATCTGCACACTGACGGCTTCCACCTCTGCCTTTTCTGTCCAGAGCTCTCTCCCGAGCTCCCAACTTCTATATGCAACTGGTTTCAGAGCGTTTGGACCTGAGCGATATGTGTCCACATACCCACCAAGCCTGCCCACCTGCCCCACGGAAGCACTCTCCTGTTCCTGGCATCAGAAAGATGGCGTCAGCCAGGGACTTGGTCCGACCAGGTGCCTGAATACCATCCTTCATTCCTACTTCTTTTTTTATTTTTTCACTCCTTCAGTGAACCACTAGTTGTACGTTAGCTCATCATTTTTCTATAAATATCTTCGTGACACCTACACTAGCGTAGATACCTTCTGTCTAGTACCTGGTTACTGAGATAGTCCCTCACTAGTGCCTGTGCCTCCAGGTCACCTGAAGTAGAAAGTCCCTCCCCAGGTGCCAGGATTTCTAACTGATTTCTGTACAGTCTTCTCCTTTCCAAAACTACATTAAAATGAGTCTATAAAACATCGTGAAAGGGGTGCTTAGGTGGTCCAGAGATTCCCGCAAGGTTCTGAGTAATGACAGGCGAATGGAAATCTGAGTGATGGAGTGGACTGTGGCACAGACGCTGCCACCTGGGCGCAGAGAAGCCATGATGACACCAGGAGGGTCACACCAAAGCGTGGGCTGCCGGACGGAATAGTTGGGCTGGCTGAGAAAGGGCATCGACAGGATGTGTGCACAGCAGGTCCCTGTATCCACGGGACACATTCAAGGCCCCCCAGTGCTGGCCTACAACCACGGAGGGTGCTGAGCCCGGCACACAGTTTTCTCCTATACATACACATGTAAAGTTTAATTTATAAATTAGGCACCGTAAGAGATTAACAATAACAATAGACTAGTTATAACGATATGGCAGCATCCCTGCTCTTGTGCTCCAGGGCCGTTATCGGGGAGAATAAGGGTTACTTGAGCACAGCACGGTGGTGCCCAGAGGTCAGCTTGCTACCTGAGGCGGCCTCTGAGTGACGGAAGGCTGGCAGCCTGGGAAGCAGGGACGTGCTGGACAAACGGCTGATATGATTCATGTCTCGTGCGGGGAAATGGAACAACGTACGATTTCAGCACTCTTCAGAATGGCATGCAATTTTTAAATTATGAATAGTGTACTTAGATTTACTATTTCTGGACTGCAGCTGACTGTGGGTAACTGAAACCTCAGAGAGCAAACCCTGGAAGTGAGGAGCAGGCCTGTGCGTCTAGCCCTCCCCACCGCTTGTCGGTCGGGCTGCCGCAGCTGGGTCCCCTGTGAGAGTGAGGGGCCTTCTCTAAGGCGGCTGAGCGAATCCTGGGAGAAACCAGACCCCTGCGAAACCTCTCTCCTCCTCTGACGTTAATGACGGTGGCCATCCCTGTACCTAGTCAAGACTGAAGCCGTCAGCAGGATGAGCCGACACACAGCCTCTGAAGTGTGTGATCCGTGTGGGCGACACTATCACAGAACCCCGGAGGGAACCTTGTGAGTGTTACCGAGGAAGACAGAGGAGCAGAGAAACAAACTACGTCAACAAATAGCACGGAGACGGGAAGATAACTCTAAAAATCATTTTAATTTGTTCTATATTTGAGAAACCATTACCTGTATACAGTTTGAACAGGATGACTTTGAAAAGGACAATCATTAACATGAGAGAACTTGAAAATTAAAAATAATAATTCCAAAATCTTTAAAGCTTAATGAATAGCTGGAAAATAAAGTTGACATAATGTCCCAAAATACAGACGCAAAAAGTTTTTGGAGAAAAGAGAAAGAGAAAAAGAAAAATAGGAAACAATGTGTAAGAAACAGTCCAGGGTGTTAATGTGGGAGACCCAATTTCCATCTCAGAAGATTCTCATAGGAGAGTGCAGGGAAAGTGGGAGGGACGATATTTTCTATAAAATAATAGTTTCTCAGTGATGAAGGGAGATAGATATCTTCAGATACAATCCTGAGTGCCTGGAACAATAATTATTTTTTTTATTATTATCTTTATCATTAAATCATAGCTGTGTACAATAGTGCAATCAAGGGGTACAATGTGCTGGTTTCATACACAATCTTAACTATTTTCACCAACTGATTAAAATAGCATTCCTGGCAATTTCCTGGAAGTATTGTTTGAAGTCAGAATTTTGAGACCACCCTGAGCATCTCTACCAAAAACAGGAAAAATTAGTCAGGTGCAGTGGCTCATAACTGTAGTCCCCGCTACTTCAGAGGCTGAGGGTGATCGATGGAGGCAAAACTAAATTAGGAGAACAGAGGACTGGGGAAAGGACAGGAAAAAATACCTCCACAAAATGACTGAAAACTTGGAAAACTTTAATATATGATAAAGCCATGGTTCACAGGTAATTAGAAGATTCTGTAGAAACAAAAAGTTGTACAAAGGGGCAGCGCCTATGGCTCAGTGGGTAGGGTGCTGGCCCCATACACCGAGGGTGGTGGGTTCAAACCTGGCCCTGGCCAAACTGCAACAAAAAATAGCCGGGCATTGTGGCAAGAGCCTGTAGGCCCAGCTACTCAGGAGTCTGAGGCAAGAGAATCACCTAAGCCAGTTGGAGGTTGCTGTGAGCTGTGTGATGCCATGGCACTCTACCAAAGGCAATAAAGTGAGACTCTGTCTCTACAAAAAAAAAAAAAAAAAGAAAGAAAGAAAGAAAGAAAAAGAAAAAAAAAGGTTGTACAAGGAAGTTACGACTCAAATATTATGAAACCAATTCAAATTGGAGTTAGTAGAGTAATAGAACTTGCTAAAATTCAAGGAAAAGAGTGTGTTGGATTCCAATAATGAATGAAAATCTGGAAGATATTGAGGATACAGCAAAGAAGGTGTGTGTTTATTTTCTCAAAAAGAAAGCAAATGCAATCAGAAATTCCAGGAAAAATAGAATAAATACCATGTGAGCAGCAAGTACTTCAAATATGAAGTAGTCTTAAGTTGGAGGGATTGATGGAGTGTAAGAAAAGAGAATGTACTTAAACTTGACATTGTCTTTGAGAGGCTCAGGAGTAATTATGTGGGATCTGTAATTATAACCCACTACTTGGTTCTACTAGAATATTAGCATAGTCATAATATTAACATAGCCATTCTTATAGACACATAACTTTTTTGTTTCAGCATTCAGAACCAATCGACAGACATGGCACAGAGTGTTTAAAGATGTTAGAGAACAGAACATGAATGATACTACTTTTGATAACGTAAGAAGTAGCTGCCAGAATGCTGGGAAGTCGAAATGTGTGTTCATTCATCAAACAGCAGCAGAGGGAAGCGGGGAGACGGGAAGAGGGCTTGGTCCCTCACTGGGCGGGTTTGCATTACCTGCTCACACTCGGATCAATTACTGTCTTGATGGAAATTTAATTAGCATCTCTGGGACCCGTTTGGGTTTGGGGTGTCCCACTGCACGACCTGAACAAGTTGGGGCATGGGGAGAATGGATGCTGAAAGGGGAACTAGAGACATGATATTAAATTCCTTCTGTTCTGAAAGCAAGCACTCTCCAGTCTCTGGAATGCTTTGTCCTCTTTTATTGCATTTAACCGGATCTCAGGCTATCCTGGTTAAAATTTAGCCTAGTTAGGATATTTCAAATGTTGGGATTTAGGAGTAAAATCACCAAGGGGAGGCATCAGTCAAGCATTGGCAGAGTAGGGCTGCAGTGATTAAGTTACGCAAACGACTGCCACAATTGCTGGCTATGGGCAGAACTACAAGGAGCTATGAATTAGCGGATTAGTGACTTTACAGACGCTGTTTTTAAAGGATCAAGTGTTTGAAGGGTGAGACAGTGGTCAGATGCTATGATTAGAAAAGTGCTGAGTACATTGTTGATGCCATGATACCTATCCTTATACTAAATGCATAATTCGATACAGAATGTATCTTTTTCTACAATGCTTCCAGAATATCCTGCACTACCCATTCATCTTCATATGGATACAAGTTAAGAATATTAACATTTTCACACTGTATTATATGAGAGGAGAAGCTTGTCTTTCCTCTAACAGCATGCAGGGGGACGCTTGGGTCACATAAGTGGAGAGCTCTGTGATGACGGCACCAGCAGCCTGCATATTTTTTGGGTGCAATGCATAAGAAATCAAACATATTTCGAAGATTTGGAACAACTGAGTATGTGGTGACTTAAATGGAAGGAAATCAGCTCGGTGGTTAAGTCTCGAGGCTCTGGAGTCAGCTTTGAATCCCGGCCTTCCAAACCCTTCTGGTCTCGATTTCCCCTCTAAACGGAGAGGCAGTCACAGTGCAGCACCCGTCTCTGAAGGCAGCTGGGGTGTACAGTGTACCATTACCAAAATACACCCCTTTAAGTCATATTTCAGCAATCAAAATATATGTGTATACTAATCTGCATAAATCCTTGGGGAAATGTTGCATTTCCATGATTATTAAAAAGCAGCTTCCAAGCAAATTGATACTTAAGATTTTCATGGAGCACTAAACTACTTGAATATTAACTGTTTTCAAACATTCACAAGCACTTTCAGAGTAACTATTCACATAGAAACAGTTATTACACTAATTATAAAACTCCTGTTTGTTAAAGTATATTCTCTAAAAACTTCTTGTGAACATTTATTTAACAACCACACATATAATCTTACTCTGTGGTAGGCAATATTCCATCTACCTTACAAATATTAATTTATCGTTGTGACAGCCCCAGGAGAAAGGTGTATCATTACTCTATTTTAGGGTGGAGAGGTCGGTGACATTTCCCAGGGTATGTCCTGGTGCCTATGGACCAAGGCTGCCATTCAAGGTGTATTGGCTGCTGACGGTCACAGGTGAGTCCCCCCCAGAAATTTCTGTGGGCCGAAGCTTCACCCAAGGTTACTCTCCTCCCTCGGGAGCAATCCACACCCAGCAGCCCTGCTTCAATCCAGGACATCTCTGAAAGGCCCTTCTAGCTCCAGAGCCCCTCATGGGACCAGCTGAAGCCCTGTGACAGCCATGTCACAGCTCTCCCTTCCTCTCAACTCCGTGCCCTTACATCCTCAATGGTGCTGACCCCTAGATTACTCTCCCGTCAGCCCTCTACATGGAGGTGTCGGCCCCAGTCTGCTTCCCAGAAGCCGACTTCCCTCTGCCACTGAGTTCACGGTGGAGCGGTGGCCCCGGCAGTCTGCCCCGGGTCTGCGCAAACGCCCAGGGCTTTCCTGTGCACTCCCAATAATGCCTTTCAGGGGTGTGCTTTGGAAAGTAAAGATTTCACTTTAAAATTCTAAGTAAAACAAATTTTTCAGTAATGCAGCCCTCCTCCCCATTTGCCCAGATTAGCAAGGTTGTTGTTAGTGCCTCTTCTGGAGAGATGTCCTGAGATTTTTTAGTTCTGGAGTATCCTAGGTTCCACTGCAGCCACAAGCCAGTGTGTTCAGTGCATGGCTGTCAGACCGGAGTAGTCAATACAAAGTCTCACTTTTATTGCTGGCTTAGAAACTAATAAATAAGGAAACCAGTTCTACACTACAGTCTTTCTCAAATCCTCTTAGGTGCTCAAGGCTTCTGAGTTTCTGTGATACCGTGAGAGGAGCCGGATTTCCAGCTGAAAACAAGGACAGGTTATGCTGATGAAGAAATATCTAATCCCTTCTAATCTGTTACAGGAGGTTTTTCATGATCTCCCGTGCAACCCTCTAATACACATCCTGTGCTGAAGCCCAAGTGGGACTCTGCTGTCTCGACTTCCACCCCTGACAGTGACACTGACCTTGGAGGGGTCAGTGAGAAAGTGAGAAGGCAGCCCTCTTACTCTTGTTCACGTTCCCAGCTAGTGGCCCAACCATCTGCTTGATGGGTGAGAATGTATTAGACGTTCCCAGCTCACAGAAGTGCCAGAGGGCTCAATGACGTCTTTCAGAAGGGGCAAGAAAGCTCCCCAAAACGACAGGTCGGTCAACTTGGTCGAAATCCTGTTGACTGACAACGCCTTCAGAAACCTCCTAGGCTCCTGACAGCCGCAGTTTACTTCTGACTTAGGTAACAAGTCCATTCCAAGTTGGCTGACGCTCGTTATATTTGCTCGTTATCCACCTGTATCTCCAGGTGGACGGAATTGTCCCATCTGGAGAAACTGAATTCACGGCAGTGGGCAGATGGAGCCTTGATCCCTACGGAAGCTTCTGCTCTGACTCCCCTGCTCAAAGTAAGTCACTGACCAGGCTTGAAGTAAACAGAAGATATAGTTTGCCCTCAGGAAAAGACAGCAAATGAAGAAAAATAGCAAAAAGTCTAGCACAATCTTCAATTTTATTCACAAATGTTGGCTCCCTTCTGCACAAAAAATATACTCACTTCCCTATCCCGAGGAGAAAAAGTCCAAGTCCAGGAATGGTGTCAGAATGAAAGTAGGCAGTTTTGTGATGGTCCCTATTGGACCAGATTATAATTATAATTGTGATTGTAATTTTTCTTCATCAAGGAAGGACATAGGAATTTTAGTGCCGGGCATGGTGGCTCATGCCAAGGCAGGTGCATCACCTTAGCGAATTCAAAACCAGCCTGAGTAAGAGCAAGACCCCGTCTCTACAAAAACAAATAGCCCGGTGTTGTGGTGGGCTCCTGTAGTCCCAGCTACTCGGGAGGCTGAGGCAGGAGGATTGCTTGAGAAAAAGAGTCTGTGGTTGCTGTGAGCTATGATGCCACGGCACTGTACCCAGGTGTCAGAAATTCTGTCTTTAAACAAAGAAAGACATGAATTTAAAAAATGACTACCTTGTACCTACCTATCCCCAAGTCAATGATGGAAGACAGACAGAGAGAGAGACAGAGAGGGAGGGAGAGAGGGTAATTTCAACAAGTATTTCCTTTAGGAAAGGGACAGAACGGGAGGTGTGCGGCAGTTCACCTGTCACCCTGGATGGCTGTTTTCAGACGCCCCCTCCCCTGAGGACATCCCTCTTCTGCTCCGAGAGTAGGTCCCCACTCTGCGGCTCTGCTTCTCCCTCTGGAAGTTCCTCTGTTCTTCAAAACCCATGTTGCCCACAACTGAAGACGAGGACGGCGAACACCTGCTCTCCAGGGCTGGGCTGAGTGTCCCTCCCAGCCTACTTCCGACGCCTGGGATGCCGGTGGCCGGGGTCACTTCAGAGCAGTCACAACTGTGGTTCGTCCCAGGTAGGGCAGTGTGCTCAGAATTGGGCTTTCGTTTTAACTGATGAGATTCCAGCCACATTCACGTGCCTGTGGTCTCAGCCCCGTTCTGTCCATTCCCGCCTTTCTCTAAACTTGGTTACCAGGTACGATCTAATCCGGTCTCTTGGGGGAGGAGATGGATTCATGCAGATCCCTGTCTGGGAGCTAGTCTGTGGTGCCGAAAGGGTTTTGTGGGTTTTATCTTAACTGATTCAAGAGTTTTAACCAAGGACGTTACAGCCGCGTATTTGGTTTAGTCGTTGGAGAAAGTGTGTCCTGTTTGGCCGGTTGTGGTTCCAGTGCCCTCCTGGTTTTCTCCTCACCTTTGAGGTCTATGCTCTGCCCTCTTCCCCATCTGATGGCAAGCTGCCCTGTCCTGTTTGTTCGTTTTACAAGTTCCTGTCTGTCTGGTAGGCGTGTCACTGAGTTCATGTTCGTTGGTCTGTGTGCCTGACTGTGACGCCCAGTCTCATCGGCTGTCTACCACGTCCACAGACGCAAATTGCATTCAACGTTTTGCCGACACACCTCCGGGATTGTTGACTTTCCAGCCTCCGTTCGTGGCCTCCTCACCACACACTGGGCAGCCTCTGAGTGCCAACCACATCTTCTAGTTCTTTGTTATGGTGGCAACATTAGTAGGTACCAATTTCTGTATAAGTCAACGTGGGCTAAATTTTGCTAAAGAATAACCTCAAAATCTTAGTGGATGCCAACAATAAATGTTAATTTCTTAAACTACACTAATGTGGCCCTGGACAGGGCCATCTTCACTCCAGAAGCCAGGCTGATGAGTGGCCTCTGACACC
>CAUYRH010159813.1:0-19880 GCA_963574655.1 Perodicticus potto
TTTAGTAATTTTCACTTGTACCCTTGTAAGATGCACCATAAGTGTGATCCCACCAATCACCCTCCCTCCACCCATCCTCCCCCCTCCCCTCCCCTCCCTTGCCCCTTTCCCCATTTCTTGTGCTATAACTGGGTTTTAGCCTTCATATGAAATCTATAGATTAGCTTCATGGTAGGGCTGAGTACATCATACCACTCCATTCTACAGTGAATATATTAAAATCTCTATAATCGTTGATTTTGAGACTCAACCTAGAAGACTTAATTCTAATCACAGAGCAGAGAATATCTACAAAGGAAATTATATTGGGGTGGGGGTTGGGAGGTGAATGGAATAAGGAGGGTCCCATGCTTTGTTTCTCTCTTAACAAATAGGAAGCCAGAAAATAGTGTCTGCAGTTGATGGGACAGACAAATAGAGGTTTACATGTACAGTATTATGCTATAGTGTAATAGAAGAGCTGTAAACAAAAGTGTCAGAGAGTGGAGAGGTGGTGCAAATGTGGAAACTGTGGTTACGGGTGAGGGGGACGCCGAATAGGCAAAGGGCAGTAAAGAAAATCTAGCTGTGTGTATTGGGATTTTGCTCTCAGTGTTGTCCTAGGGAAAGGTAGGGCTCACAAGAGCTGGTAATAAGCAGTAAAAAGGTAAGTCAATTATGAAACAGACATACAATGTATTATAATTTTGGATGTAACTACTTGAAGAAGAAAAATTAGAAATGATTAAAAGTGATTATTTTGGGGAATGGAGATAGGGATAGAGGAATGAAGAAAAACTTTTTTCTTTCTTTTAAAATTTAAATCTATATTATTATGTGTATATACTCTTTATCATTAAAAAGAACCAAAGATATTTTCTAGAATGCCTCAGTAGTTATTCAGTAAATGTTTGAATATGCCAGGGATTAGGTAAAGCTTTTTGCTATTTTTTTTCCTTTTAACTTACTCCTTAGTAGGGCAACAAGCACAATACTTCATGGAATTTATGAATGGCATTGTTTTATGGACTCAGAGCCACTATCATCTTTGTAGAGTTAGTTGATCTTTCCTTTGGTTTCTTTCACAGGTTCATAGTCCCCATTTCTTGTGTGATCTGTAATGACATCATGGCCTATATGTTTGGCTTTTTCTTTGGTCGGACCCCACTGATCAAGGTAAATGAATTATCCTAATATGAAATATTACTGTGAGGAGGGTGGTGCTTTCAATATGAGTAGCTCCACTTCACACAGGGAAGAGATCTAGTTGTGTGTTTTATGGCCATGTCTTCATGTCATCCTGGGGAAAGGCTAGTGATAAATTAATTTTAAGACAAAGGCCAAAGGAAAACAATGAAAACTCATTCAGAAAAGTTAAAAGAAAATATTTTTACAAACCATATGTATATAGGCATACTTTTGGGGCTTTGATCTGCATTGGAGTGCTGTCATTTAGTCTATAGTTTTATAATGATTGAATGACTTGACTCAAGGGAGACCGAAGGAAGGGTTGAAGGTAGGGAACAAAGAAACCATGTTTGGGGAAATTTTATTTATTTATTTTTTGTATTTTTAGTAGTGAAGGGGTCTGGCTCTTGCTCAGGCTGGTCTCAAATTCCTGAGCTCAAGTAATCCACCTGCCTCGGCCTAGGATTACAGATGTGAGCCACCACGCCCGGCCCTTATTTGGGGGAATTTTATTTAGAAGGTAGCATGGTTAACAGGATATGGGTTTTATGATAGAAAGATTTTAAACAAGTAATCATTTTCCCACAGTTGGAGTTACTGACACATCCTTGCTAAGAACTTGTTCTCTGTCCACAGCTCTCTCCGAAGAAGACCTGGGAAGGCTTCATTGGGGGCTTCTTTGCTACTGTGGTATTTGGCCTTCTGGTAGGTGGTGGCTTCTTGCTGTGGGTGGGGGGAGTAGACAGAGGCCTCACACCACCTTCCAAGGCCTGTTTAGAGCTAGAGAGTGTCTCCCAAGGCCAGGGCCCCATTCTGCTGAAAATGCTGGCCTTGCTTGAAGAGTGGCACAGGCTGGCTCTTTACTCAGGGTTTTGGCAGCTGGGGAACAGGGCTTTTGCACCTTGCATGTCCTCTCATGCCCAGTCACAGAGACATCACCAGTCAGTGATGTCAGACATTGATGTTCCAACATCAGGGCAGGGGCACTGATAGTAAGGGATGAGGTGAGATGTGCCCCTCCAGCCCAGATTTTTCTCCTTCGTGTGCCCTGCCCAGAGGTGGGTGACCTTCCTGCCCTTTCGAGAGCACAGTTCCCTTCTCTGACCCTTGGCCAGTCTTCCTTTTTCAGTGCTGTCTGGCTGCCCCTCACTGCTTCCCCCACACTACCCCAGCACACTTTCCAGCCTTCTTTGTGCCGGTGTCTACCCCTCACTACCACTCCCATGTCCTGCCTCTGGTTATCTCACAGTTAAGAGATCCTGAGCAAAGTGGACCATAGCTCCCCAGATGGAAAGAGTCTTCTTGTAATTCTTTGTTTTTATTTTATTTATTTATTTATTTATTTATTTTTGAGGCAGAGCCTCAAGCCGTCACCCTGGATAGAGTGCTGTGGCATCCCAGCTCACAGCAACCTCCAATTCCTGGGCTCAAGCAAGTCTCTTGCCTCCGTCTCCCAAGTAGTTGGGACTACAGGCGCCCGGCCATTTTTTGGTTGCAGCCATCATTGTTCTTTGGCGGGCCCGGGTTGGATTCGAACCCGCCAGCTCAGGTGTATGTGGCTGGTGCCTTAGCCCGTTGAGCCACAGACGCCGAGCCATGTTTGTTTTTATTTTTGAGACAGGGTCTCCCTCTTTTGCCTGGGCTAGAGTGCAGTGGTATCATCACAGCTCACTGCAACCTGGGCTCAGGTAAACCTCCTGTCTCAGCATCTCGAGTAGCAGGGGCTAGAGGTGCATGCTACTATATCCTGCTAATTTTTGTGTTAAAAAAATATGGTTTTGGTAGGAATGAGGTCTCATCATATTGCTCAGGCTGGTCTCAAACTCCTGACCTCAAATGATCCTCCCTCCCACCTCAGCCTCAGCCAAAAGTGCTAAGATTGCAGGCACAAGCCACCATAACTGGCCTTTCTTGTAGTTCTTTGCCAAATTCTTTTAGGTCTTTGCTGGATTCTTTCAAGGACTGGTTGGGCACCGTGTGTGAGACTTCAGTGGGCAGTGAACCTTTTTTTTTTTTAATTCAAGTAAAATACGTTCATGGTAAAACGTGAACCTCTTGATTCAGCACAAAGCTTGCAGTTAGTGGGGTGCTAGACACTGTGAGGAACATGGCCAAACCAGGTGTCAGCTGTCCGGGCTGGATGGCTGGAACTTGTCTCGTTGCCTGACTATTCTTCTTCCTCAGCTGTCCTACGTGATGTCTGGGTACAGATGCTTTGTCTGCCCTGTGGAGTACAACAACGATACCAATAGCTTCACTGTGGACTGTGAACCCTCGGACCTGTTTCGCCTGCAGGAGTACAACATTCCTGGGGTGATCCAGTCAGTCACTGGCTGGGTACGTGCCACTCACATGGGGTGAACGGCCTCTGGGCTGTGGTTGAACAGTCACTACTAAGAGAGAACTCCCTCTACCACCACCTGCTATCTTAAAAAGCTAGTTTACTCTTCCCAAGGCTGTTAGCTGTAGGATGATGGAGAATTGCTCAAGTCAGGGCAGGAGGAGACCTTTCCCCCAACTTCAGATCGTATAGATCAGTGGTTCAAAGTGTGTTCTACAATGGACAGCCCTGAGGTCCTTCCAGGGGAGTCTGTGAGATCACAACTGTTTTTATCACAAGACTATGACATTAGATACTTTTTTCAATGTGTTGACATTTGCTGTGTTACAGTGCAAAAGCTGTTGTGGTTAGCTGCTGCTGCCTTTACATGAGTTAAGGCAGTGGATTCTTTTTGTCACACATTTGTAGTACAGAAGGCTAGTTGCTCTTGTGAATGTCTTTGAAACAGTAAAATTATTATTAAATCTTTACTCTTGCATGCACAGCTTTTTAATACTCTGTCTACAGAAATGTAGTGTATGTATAAAATGTTTCTGCTAAATACTGAAGTGCATTGCTTGAGGTTTGAGTTGTGAGCTATATCAGCTATTTTTTCTAGAAATGTAACTTTTACTTGAAAAGACCTGACAAATTATAGTTTCTTGACTTAAGAACTTAGCAGACATTTTTCTTGAAAAGAATAAAATGAGCATGTCACTTTAAGGAAAATGACAGTAATTGTTACCGATGATAAAATTTGGCTCTCAAGTGAAAATTAGAATTTAGGAAAGTTCATACCTTGATAGCATCCTGATTCTTAAAGGCTTTCTATGAGATCTTTGGTGATTTTAACATATGATATATATGTGTGTGTGTGTGTCTTTTTACTTTATTCATTCATTCATTTAAGAAACAGTGTCTCTGTCACCAGGCTGGAGTACAGTGGTCTGATGATAGCCCACTGTAACCTTGGACTTCTGGGCTCAAGTGATCCTCCTGCTTCTGCTTCCCAATTAGCTGGGACTATAGGCATACAAAACCACACCCAACTAATTCTTTAAAATTTTTGTAGAGTTGGGGTCTTACTTATGGCCCAGGCTGATCTAAAACTCCTGGGCTCAAGCGATCTTCCTGCCTCAGCCCCCGCCCCCCAAAGTGCTGATGTTACAGGTGTGAGCCATTGGGCTCAGCTAACCTATGATATTTTGATACTGTATAATGAAATGTATCTACATTTGGAAGATTCACTTCCAAAGTAAATCTTTAGAAGATGAGAGAGAACTCATTGAACAAGTATTTTCTTTTTTCTTTTTTTTTGGAGACAGTCTCACTGTCACCCTGGGTAGAGTGCTGTGGCATCATCGCTCACAGCAACCTCGAACTCTTGGGCTTAAGCGATTCTCTTGCCTCAGACTCCTCAGTAGCTGGGACCATAGATGCCTACCATAATGCCTGGCTGTTTTTTTTAGAGATGGGGCCTTGCTATTGCTCAGGCTGGTCTCTAGCTCGTGAACTCAAGCAATCTACCTGCCTTGGCCTCCCAGAGTGCTGGGATTACAGGTGTGAGCCACCATGCCCGAGTTGAATGAGTCTTTTCTAAGTAGGCAATGCATGGTGTTACGCAGTCAAGCATGGGTAAAAGAATCATTTAAAATGCAAAGTAGACCAAAGGATTTTTTTGTAGGAGTATAAATGTTCATTGATAGGATTTCAGATTGTACATTGTACCTAACGTTGAAGAAATGACTACTTGTCAAGTTCTGGCATAGCAGCAAGGAAGAATAGCCTCAGGTATCTGAGAAGACTACTAAAATACTCTTCTTTCTTCAACTACGTGTCTGTAAGGCGGGATTTTCTTCATATACTTCCACCTAAATAACATTTTGCAGTAGATTAAATATAGAACATCTTAATGCTTCTGTTAAGCTAGATGTTGGAGATTTATAAAAATAGAAAAAAATACAGTCTTACTGATTAAAAAAATATAATTAGTTTGAGAGTTTTTTGCAGTGACATGTAGTAAGGCTGGGTGTTGGTCAACTTAGTGTTGGTATAACTGCACACTTGAGGCTTGGTAATCATGAAGAAGAGGATCTGTTTAGCTTACAGCCTGCAGACTGGGAAGTAAAGGAAGCCATGCTGGCTTCTGCTTGGCTTCTTTCTTGGGAGAGCTTTTTGTTCTGGGTCATGACATGGTGGAGGTCACAGGGGAAGTAGACACATGCAAAGAGGCAAAGCTCAAGGGGCAGCCTCGCTTTATGACAACCTGCTGTCATGGGGACATTCCCAGGAGAACTAATCCAGTCTCTTGAGAGTGAGAACTCATTGTCTTGAGAAAGGCATTAGCCATTCTGGAGGGATTCACCCTCATGACCTATATCCCACCATGCCCCGCCTCCCAGCACTGCCACATTGGGGATGAGATTTCAATGTGAGTGTTAGTGGGGACAACTCAGCTCGCAGCACTGGGCTTGTGAGCATGCTGACTTTTACTTGTTTTCCTCAGAAAACGGTCCGGATGTACCCCTTCCAGATTCACAGCATCGCCCTTTCCACTTTTGCCTCACTCATCGGTCCCTTTGGAGGGTTCTTCGCAAGTGGATTCAAACGAGCCTTTAAAATCAAAGTAGGAAAGCCCTCCTCTTTGTTCTCTTATCTCCTTCCTCCTCACCCAGCTCTGCCTTTTCCTCCCCTATTCCACCCCGTCAGCCACCACCCTCTTCAGGATACCAAGCTGTATACCCTAGAGATGAATGTGTGTTCTTGATCTTTGTGCTAAAGGACATAATTTTACTAAAGTACTTTCTCTTGTCCTCAGTTACTCAGGACAGTTGTTGGACATTGGGGTGGGACTGTTAGGCTGAATTTGGTCATTGGCTGAGTCCAGGCTCACCTTTCTCCCTTGTTTCTGATAGGACTTTGCCAATACCATTCCTGGCCATGGAGGCATCATGGATCGCTTTGACTGCCAGTATCTGATGGCCACCTTTGTCAATGTGTACATTGCCAGTTTTATCAGGTACATGTCTTTCCATATCAGGTACAGGACCAAGTTGTGGATTTTTAAATATGTTGCAATTCTAGAATTTTAGTTATATCAAAGTTTCCGTGAAAAGCATCCCAAATATGAATGCAGTTTTTTAGTTTTTACTGCTTATGGAGTTTTTGAGGCCTCCTCCTATCCGCCATTAGTAGACAGTCTAGAGATCAAAGCAACACTTGGATAATCAGGCCTTAGGAACTTCTGGGCCCCCCCTCAGAGCTGTTTCTTCATGTTCTATTCTAGAGGCCCTAATCCGAGCAAACTGATTCAGCAGTTCCTGACCTTGAGACCAGATCAGCAGCTCCACATCTTCAACACTCTTCGGTCTCACCTGATGGACAAGGGGATGCTGACAGCTGCCACAGAGGACGAGTAGGAACCACCAGGGCTAGGAGAACAGAGCAGAACTGAGTGAGGGCCGGGTCTCCAAGGCAAGCTCTGCTGCCATGACTTACACAATGACAAGGCTTCAACTCACTGTCTTTTTTTTGTTTTGTTTTGTTTTGTTTTGGGTAGGGTGTTTTTTATTTGTGGATTCAAAAACCCTGTATATACAGTCTATGTGTTTATGACATGGGTTGTGAATAAGCTGTAGCTTTGAGTTGGAAGAAGTCATGGGGGTAAAACCATATGAGTTTTTTAAACAAAAGTATTCAACAATCTGGAAGACGATGATGCCCAGCACAGGAGTGTGTCTGCTTGGTGGTTCAAGACCTCATAAATTGAACTGTCTCTGGGCTCAGACAGACACAGATGAACATCTGTGTCTGACCGGTTTGGAGCGCTTCTGCACTGTGTCAGGGGTCACAGCTTGGCTGTCTTTGCTGTACTGGAGAACTTTCACCTGGTCTTTTCTAGCAATCCCAGCTTGGAGCCTTGGGAGGGTTGCCTTCTTTAGGAAGGAGAGATGGGTGCTTATTAATCAGATAAGTACTCTGTCCTGCAGAGTGTAAATTAGCTCTGCTTTATAGTATGGTTTTATCTTACTTCATCACAGACTGAAAGAAAGTTTCAGTTTTTATTTTTTTCTGAAAGCACGAAAAGTTATTTATAATAGCCTGAAGAAAAAACACACTGTACTATTTCAAGTGTATGCAGTAGAATGTACTGTAACTGAGCCCTTTGCCACTTGTTTTCGGCTCAAGTGTCTCCTGTAGGGCAGTCAGCTAACCGTGTTATTTTCAGGGACGATGCCGGCCACATTTGTGCTGTAGACTGCTGCCGAGTTCTTTCTGGGGCCTTCCCATTAGGCAGGGAGCAGAGGCCTGTCGATCATGTACCCTTTGCCTGAACACCCATGTAGCTGCTGTGTTGTGTATATTTCACTTGTGTATATATCTGTGAATTTGTTTTAAAAGTCACTTATTTCTTACAGTGATGTTAGCTGCACCACAACTTCTTCACTGAAATCACAAAGTCCTGCTTAAAACTATGGAAAACCTAACCTGATTAGAGGCTTCACTATTTTGAAGATTAAATGCACACTTTTTATATAATATGACCAGTTTAAATGTATTTTGTATTTGACTGGGATACCTTTTGTTGTTTTTATTTACTTAAACTGTGATTTATTTTTTCCCTCCCTAATTGTAGGTGTGAGATTGACTTCAGGAAGACAGATTAGTCGTTGTCAGACCAACTAGCAGTGGAGCCTAGGGGAGAGAACTTGCTACCCAAATGTGTTAAATCATTCTGTGCCATGGCTGCTTTCATTGCCAATGACTTGCTTCAGCACGTTGGTTTAGTGCTGGTTTGTGTTGTTTTTGCTTGTAAATTAGCCTCACTGCCTCCCTCAAAGCTCATGGTCAGACCAGGCCTCTAGGTCTCCAAGGCATTAGGTAGACAACAGAGCTCTCAAGGTGTTTCAGGTCATCTGTTACTGTGTGACCTTCCACATGCATGCAGGGTGGAAGTGGCTTCTTTCTTTTGAACTTTTACTTCATTTCAGCTTTTTGGCTTTTCCTGTTAAGGTAAAGGCCTTCTTAAAAACCAAACGTGTGGTTTTGGGCAGAATGTGTTTCCCTCAGGGGCCTCACTTTCCTGGGCTGACTTCCCATGTCTCTGTTCTGCAGTTCGGGTTCAGCAAGTTCACATCCCTAGAGGCTCCTGTGGGTACCAAGTTATGTCTTGGGTGCCCAAAAAGGAAGTGCTTTCAGGCTTTTCTGAATGCTTGTCCTCAAGACAAGTCAGTATCTCAGCAGCAGTAACAGGTGATCAATAATGAGATTGTAGTTTTCTGATTGGGGAGTGAACCCTGGATCACCAGACTAGATACAGAAGGGCATCCATTTGTCTCTATTGTGCCACTGTGGGCATATTATGGAATCCTTGAGAACAGGAGTCTCACTGGGACCCAACAGCAGAGGCTTTTCTCCAGTGGGGCAGCCTTAGGGGTTGGAGCCTGGCAGCAGCAGGTGAAGCTTGTGTTCCTTTGTGGATGGGTCACTGATAAGGGTCTTAGGAAGCAGAGCAAATGCTCACTTGAGCTGCCCCCAGGAAGGCCAGGGCATTGGCTGGGTCTTTATTTTCTTTTTTCTTTTTTTTTTTTTTTTTGAGACAGAGCCTCAAGCTGTGTCACCCTGGATAGAGTGCTGTGGCATCACAGCTCACAGCAACCTCCAATTCCTGGGCCCAAGTGGGTCTCTTGCCTCTGCCTCCCAAGTAGCTGGGACTACAGGCGCCCGCCACAATGCCCGGCCATTTTTTGGTTTTTTGGTTCATTGTTGTTTGGCGGGTCCAGGCTGGATTTGAACCCGCCAGCTCAGGTGTACGTGGCTGGCGCCTTAGCCCGTTGAGCCACAGGCGCCAAACCAAGGGCCTTTATTTTCTTCTGATTTCTCCTTTGCTTCCCTGTCAAGTTGTCAGGAGAGCAGCGCCATCTTGTGTCTGTGGAGCACAGTGCACCTCCTCCTGTGTACAGACAGGTGCGGACTGTGCTGACACACACTCACACTGGGCTTAATGAGTGGCACTACTTGTTTTATACTCACTTTTTTTTTTTTTTGGTCAGAAATAAAGTGTGACTGAAACCATGTGCCCCTCCTTGTGTGAATTCACTGTTTACCACTTCCATGCGTGGTTCCAGTTTTCCACTTGTTTATGTATTCATAAATACTGCGTAGACCTGATTTAGATATTTTTCTTTGTTTTCTAACTTGTATCCTCTGCATTTTCACAGCCACCTTCTAAGGTGCCTCAGGTGAGAGTCACAAATATCGGGGAGGGAACTAACCTGGGATGACGTGATGGTGTCAGGACGCCTTCAGTACACAGGACTAGCCCTGCCTGCCTTTGGACACGTGGTGTGAGTGCGCCTGGGATGTGGTGCTTTTCCTTCCCTCCAGTCCTGAGGCCTGGCCTGAACCAAGGTGGAGCTTAAATTGCTGTTAGCTCGTAACTGATGGAATAAGGAGTTGATGAAGGAATGGTGGCAGAAACCACTGCTGACACTCAAAAATGAGACGCTGGCTGTCCCCACCCAGGAGCTCTGCCTGTGACTGCTCACAGGGCGCTAGGCCTTTTCCTTTGTGTGAGTATATGTGTGCCTCTTCACTGCTTTCTGCATCTCAAAAGTACATGCTTTCACGTTTTATGTCTAAGAGTGAAACCTTCTAAGGCAGTCCGGGCCTTATGTATGTTTTTTATTACTGTTATTTTTTCATTTGGCCTTCTGTTTATGTATTGTCTGTATGTTTATTATTTTTGTCTATTGCATGGTCTGAGCATTTTAGTAGCCACTGTATTAACTGCGTTTAAAATGTATCTGTTCTTAGGGTTGTACACTTCTGTATAATGTAATGTGTGAGAACTACTCTTCACATCCATTGAAACTAGTCATGGGGGTGAAATATATCTTTTAACCTATACAGGTGGACTTTGAAGCCTTCTTTATGGAATTTATTCCCCTACCCCCCACTGGGCTTTTATCCTTTAACTTGACCTGTATTATGCAAGAAAATTCCCAAACTGTATTTTAAGGGAGACTATACAATTTGAGTTTAAGCTAGTTGCCAAGTTGGCCAGAGCCTGATTCAAAAGGACCCTTGATCTCAATGGACCCTTGAGATCTTTGCATTGTTGGTGAGCCCCTGGCTGGCTCAGGTCCATTCTTGCTGTTGACAGAGTTGGGCAGGAGAGGAATGTGAATGGCTCAGGGCAAAAACTGGCCTTGCTCAGAGAACTGTTGAGCACTTGTGATGTGACTGTTCCTTACCTTGTACAGACATTTCTACTTTGAGGGTAGCTCAGAAGGTGTACATGCTTCAGAACCTGAAGTGTTGGGGTTTTTAAGCCAGCCCTAGGTGGATTTCCAAGAGAGTAGATTTTCATCAATCTACAAATGAGGTACATTCCTGCTGGGACACTGAGTTTTAGTAACATCTTAGGCTCTGTTATCTTACATCTGGGCCCACATTTCTTCCCACTGAGAGGAAAAGATGGAGTGGAGAGGGGGATGATTTCACTTGGACCAGGCTTCTGTTCTTCTGAGGCCAGGGTAGGGAGGAAAGGCTAGAGGAAGGATGCAGGTGACCATCATAGACACATCACAAGACAGTAAGCTGGGGGTGGATTTGGCACTTGTTCTTGTCTGGGCACAGGGCTCCAGAGAGCAGCTGGAACCAACCTTCAGCTCCTGAAGACAGGGACTAATACTGGGCAGAGCCTCATGTTCTTCCTTGCCTTGGCCAAATAATCTTCCTTTTCCCTTTATCACCCTCCACATAGCTGCCCAGCTTCCACTTTTTTTTTTTTTTTTTTGTAGAGACAGAGTTTCACTTTATCGCCCAAGGTAGAGTGCTGTGGCATCACAGCTCACAGCAACCTCCAATTCCTGGGCTTAGGTGATTCTCTTGCCTCAGCCTCCCAAGTAGCTGGGACTACAGGCGCCTGCCACAATGCCCGGCTATTTTTCTGTTTTGCAGTTCTGCCGAGGCTGGGTTTGAACCCACCACCTTCGGTATATGGGGCCGGCACCCTACTCGATGAGCCGCAGGCGCTGCCCCCAGCTTCCACTTTTTAAAGAAATTAACAGTTCCCACTTTCTAATTCAGTTCCCCTTGTTGGGTTGGGGCCCCATGGCACAGGCTGTGTTGGGTGTTGGGGTTTGGACCAAGTGGTGAGGGGTTCTTATGTTAGAACCCTGTCCAGCCCACCTCCTCTTGGGCTTGGACTTTTCCCTACCATATCCCTACAAAGGGTGGGCCTCACTCTCAGGAAGAGTCCCAGCTGCTGTTTCTAAATCAGGCTGTCCAGTAGTGGCCTTGCTCACCTGGGCTTCAGGTAGGTGGAACCTGTTCTCACCTGGGGCTGTCTCTTCATGAAGCCTCTGACCTGTTTGTATGCGGACCAGTTTTCCAAGGCACAGACATTCCTACTTTGGGGGTAGCTCAGAAGGTGTACATGCTTCAGATGCTGAAGTGTTGGGGTTTTTAGGACCTGTGGATGATTTATGAGAATAGAGAGGCAGAATATGTACAGTCTAAGGCAGGGGTCCTCAAACTACGGCCCGCAGGCCACATGAGTTGGTGTGAATTGTATTTGCTCCCATTTTGTTTTTTACTTCAAAATAAGATATATGCAGTGTGCATAGGAATTTGTTCATAGTTTTTTTTTTAAACTATAGTCCAGCCCTCCAAAGGTCTGAGGGACAGTAAATTGGCCCCCTGTTTAAAAAGTTTGAGGATGCCTGGTCTAAGGTTTTATGGGTAGTAGATTTTAAATCTTTTTGCTGTTTGAAGACTGTCCTCTCCCCTTCTCTTCTCCACCAGATAGAGGCCCTATCTATTGAGATGTCTACTCTTTTTATTCTTGAGCCAGTGAGATATCAGCATTGTGTTCATTAATGATTGCAATATTATAGTGCTTAATATGTGCCAGGCACAGTGCTAAGGGTTTATATACGTTATCCCTTTTAATCCAGAGAACAACCTTTGATTGGGTATTATTATCCATTTTATGGATGAGGAAACTGAGGCATTGTCACTGAGGTTGAGAGCAGTGGTTAAGAAGACAGACCTTGGGCTCACATAGCACTAGGTCAGAGCAAGTTCCTAGGCTGCTTTAAGTTCCCCCCTCCAACCTGGTTGGCTCTGATAATAGTGCCTTCTCTGTGGGGGGTTGTGAGGATTTAAAGAGATAATGCATGTAAGCAATTAGCACAGTGCCTGGCACATAGTAAGCGCTCAATAAATGGTAGTTTCTTTTGTTGAACTCAGCTAGTAACTTGATCCACGTTGGTGTATGCCAGAGGCTGGGTTCTCAGCCATGACACTGCTACCATCCGTCACACAGCCCAGGTCCTTCTGAGAGAAGTGATCTAACCTTATCACCCCCTGGCAGGATCTTGGCCCTCATGTGTCAGTAAGAAGGCCAGCCTGACAAAAGGAAGGAGGCAGTGAGTGTGTTTAGAAATTCTGTACTTAATGGAAATGGCTGCCCTGAGAATCTTGCCCACCTCCTGTGCCCGTGGTCTGGACAGCCCAAGGGAAAGAGGCCACTTCCTCTTGCCTGGTGGTGCGTTCACTCTGGGCAGTGAAGGCCTGTCTGTGATGTGCTCCGGACCCCATTTTCTCCTCTGACCAAGGCTGTACCCTGTACACCCAGCTCGGGAACCTGCAGCAGTTTGTACATTGTCGGGAGCCGAGAAGAGTAGGGAAAAGAAACCTGCAGTGTGGGAGCTGTACAGACTAAAAACCTAAAAGACCTCCCAACACCTGAACAACACAACCAATCTGGGGCCTTGTGTTTCCTTCTTTCTTAAAAGTATTAACATGATAGATGCGGGCAACCCATTGAGAACAGATGGTGTGGGGTTTTTCTGTCAGATTCTAGGTTAGCAGAGGATCAAATGGGTGATTCTTGGAGGAAAGGAGAACAGTCACAGAACTGAGTGAAAGAGTTCCTGTAAGTTCATTTTCTGAATGGAGACAAGGGGATTTGGGAAGGGGCTGTGTGTGAAGTGGGGCTGCCTCACTTTGAAGGTCTGGTGGAATTCTTAAGCCAACAGAATAGTAACAATGTAGAACTATCGGCCTGAATGTGGATTATTTCCTGGTGTTAGTGGGACCTGATAGCCCATTGCTGGCATTTGAATTGGTCTCTCTCCTTCAGGTAATGAATGAAGTAATGATAGTGCCATGAAACAGGAGAAGATGGTTAGGGGGTCTTAGCAGCAGCTACTGTGATGGGTTGATCTTGGGCTTGCCCCAGAGGGTCCCCTTGCCTTTCTGGGCTCATGTTTCCAGGTCTGATGCTTCCTCCCTCATTTTGCCATTGAATGGACCCAGGGCAACCTTTTGTCCACAGAAAAGTCTCCACACCGGGGGCAAGGGATCTCTGGACAGGAGCCTGCAGCTGAGGACCAACTCTAACAGAGGCAGCGCAGTGACTGCTCATATGTGGGTGTTGGGACCAGAAAACTGGACTTGAAAGTCCCATGCAGGGAAATTTGAAGGTCATGGGTTGTCTTTCAGAGTTGATGCTGATTAAAAGTTTTAATTTTTACTAATGTTAAACGCCTTCTAAAACAAATGGGGAAGATCACACAGGAATCCCCTCTGTTTTGGGAGAGTCTTAGGGAAACCTGGTGTTTTTGGTGAGTTATGTGTAGCTGTGGATATCCTTCTTAATTCTGTTCACTTTGAGAATTTATTTAACCTGAAAGTTCCCTAAACATAGAAATGGCCTTCGCACCCACTTTGGGAGCCACCTGTGTTTGGAGTGCCAGGTAGTCATGTGGGTCCATTCCCAATGTCCAAGCCTCCTGGAGATCAGCTGTGTGTGCCCTGGCCCTCCCGCCTCTGTGATGGGGCAGAGCAACCCCTAGTCAGTTTCTCTGCTCCTCCCTTTATGAAGTAGATGCACACTGTGGAATTTGTCCTGTACTGATAGGCTGTGTGTTGATACTCAGTTTTACCATCCTCAGACACAGTGACTTTGCAGCAGTGCTTGGGTGTGTGGGCCCATGTGGCAGTCCTCATAGCCTCCCCATATAAGTGTGTGCCTGTGCGCTCCTGCTGTGCCATCTCCCCAGCTTGGTGTCTCACTCAGTCACCGTGTGCTGCAGTTGATCTTTCTCTGTGCACTTCTGACCAGTGTCAACCGATACATGTAGGTTCTTTCTCCACACAGTGTTAACATGGTATGTGTACCTTGGAAAGTATTTACCTTATTTGTATATCTGAATGTTCCTACTATACAAATAAACATATATTAAATTCTAGATTGTATGTGATTTTTTATTTTGAGGAGCGCATTTTGAAGGCTTCAGGGGATGCAAAAGGTGTGTGCTGACCTGGTGTGAGTGTCCAGGTTGCTTTTGTAGAACCAGTGTGACTTCCTAGGATGCCACTGATCACTCCCTGCTTCTAGCAACCCCTGTGCCCTGGGCCTTCCCAGCCTGCTCCCTGGCTTCCTCCACTCTCTGCTTGGCTCTTTGGCCATTCCTTCTTGGCCTTCTTTCTGGGGAATCCCTTCTGCCCCTCCCTTAGATGGTGCCATTCTGCCCAAAGCTCTCATTCCCTCTCGGAACTCTGCCCTGGGTGTTCCTGCCCACTCCCAGGGCTCTAATTACCACTATCTCATGTCAGTTCCAAAGTCCATATCTGGCTCACGTGGGCCAGGATTTCCAGTTACCCGTGAGGCCTCTGGACTTTGTATGACCAAACACAAAGCCACGCCCTTTTCTTGCCTTGACCCGAATCCCGTGTTCTTTAACTCCCCATCTGTTCTGTCACACATGCCAGTAACCTGAGTGATCTCAGTGACCAAGGCTTGCCCATACTGCCTTTATTTATTTATTTATTTATTATTCATTCATTCATTTTTTGAGATAGAGTCTCAGTTTCCCTGGGTTTGAGCTTACAGCAACCTCAAACTCTTGGACTCAAGCAATCCTCTTGCCTCGTCTCCCAAGTAGTTGGGACTCTAGGCGCCCACTGCAACACCTGGCTATTTTTAGAGACGGGGGTCTCGCTCTTGCTCAGGCTGGTCTGAAACTCATGAGCTCAGGCAATCTGCCTGCCTCAGCCTCCCAGAGAGTTAGGATTACAGGTGTGAGCCACCTTGCCTGGTGCCATACTGCCTTCTAATAGCCTTCACCCTTTCTGCCAGGCCCCTTTTTCCAGAACTTCTCTGGCAGCCTCTACTGTTTCCCTGCAACCTGGCCATCTCTGCCCATCTGCTCCTCACCCTGTGGCCCAGGGTGAGGGGGAGAGAACTTGCTTTGCTTGCAACCCTTTGGCTCCTTGGGTTAAAGTTGGTTTCTGAGACCACTTGTGAGCTGGCCCCCTCTGACCTGCATACTTGGGCCCTGTCTCCTACCAGCCATACTTGCCACTTGTCCGTCTTCATCCCAGGCTCCTCTCCTGGCCTCAGCATGTGCTGTTCCCTGAGCGATATCCCCCCTTCCCCAGCCCTCCCTCAGCCCCTGACCCCTGCTCTCTGCAGGTCTCACTGTCAGCAGCACTAGCTTATGGAGGTCTCCCGTGCCTCCTGCCCTGGACCTGTTTTCCTGGGAGGCGGCAGGCCAGTCCCACCAGGGGGCTACTACCTTAAGTGGGCCTCTAGATGGCTTGCCTTTTGGACAGAGGCCTCTGCTTTTTTCACAGGGAACCTGCCCTTGGGACTTCAGAATAAATTGCTTGCCAGTGCCCAAGTTTCAGACATTACTGCCTTTACTCACTTTCTTAGACCCAACAGATTCCAAGTGCAAGCCACCAATTTCCAAAACTGATAAGATTCCCTGGGTGCCTTGCTCCCTTCTGCTGAACCAGGAGTCAGGGGTTTAGGTGTCGCTGGGGAAGTGGTGGAGAAACCTAGTCTCCAGTCCATCAGCTGAGGGCTATGCCATTCAGGGCTCCTGTGTAGTTGCCTGCACCGACCCCTTCCACCTCAGAACCCTGCACGTGGGCTTGGTGATCTCCATGTGTCTGGCAAACCTGTGGGAGGCCCGCTCTGTGCTGGGCCCCACATAGACTCTGGGGATGCAGCAACAAATAAAAAGCCTCCGTTTTCATGGAGCTCATTTTAGGGCAGAGCAAACAGGTGGAAAATGTAGTATGTAGGTAAAAATGTAGCCAGGTGAGGGAGTGTTTGTGGGAGAGGTTGCAATGGGGCGATTGGGGAAGGCCTTGATGCAAAGGTGGTGTCTGTGCAAATGGGCACCCCTGAAGGATGTGGAGGAAGGTCTTCCTTGGGCAGATGAGTGGCAAATGCAGACAGCTGTGTCAAGGAGGAGCTGCAGGGTAGATGAAGTGGGGATGAGATGGGGGACAGTGGCAGGAAATGAAGTCCCAAGGAGAGTGAGTGACTATGTATGCCCAAGGCTCTTGGCTTCTACTCTGAGCAGGAAGCTGTTGGAGAGCTCTGGGCTGAAGAGTGACCTGATCTGGTGTTTGTTTGCAAAGGGGCCCGTTGGCTGCTGTGTTGGAACAGACTGCAGGAGGCAAGGGTGGGAGCAGGGAGGCCAGAAAGGAAGGGGCAGCTGCGATCCTGGTGAGATAGGAAGGTGGCTCAGCTCAGGTGGGGTGGGAGAGGTAGTGATTGTCAGAATTTGCTGAAGAATAAGACATGGAGGTAGGTGGGGGAAGAGGAGTCAAACCTGGACTACTGGAAGATTGGCATTGCTGTTTCTCTGAGCTGTGGAAGGCCTTGTTGGGACAGGGTGGGTTTGTGATGGGCCAGAGAGGGCCAATCAGGGGTTTGGTTCTGGACACATTCTGGTCAACTTGTCTGTGAAATATTCCCAAGGGGTTGTCCAGTGCAGCAGAGTGGTCCAGGGTGGAAATACAGGGTGTCCCAAAAGTCACCACCGAAGTTGCAATATATAGGGAAAATGGAAAATTAGAGCTAAATGTACCTTTATTTACAAACTATTCTTTATAAAATTTTACAAAATATTTACAAAATATTCTCCACCTGTTGAGCACCTCTTTGTAAAATCTTGTAATGAATGTTTTGTGAGTAAAAGTACATTTAACTACAATTTCCCATTTTCCCTATGTGTGGTGACTTTAGGGGCAACTTTGGAGAATACCCTGAAGAAACTTGAGCGAGATTAGGTGTGGATATTAGTCTGCACTAAGAGCCAGGGAACTGGATAAGAGAGTTGAGGCCCAAAGACGAGTCCCTCATTGTTCTGGACTTGGAGGTCCACTTTGTCAGTAGGGACACTCTGTTTTCCCCTTCAGTGAGACTCTCCTTCCTCCCTGCCTCAGACCGTTCAGTTTCAGGTCAGGGCAGAGGCCTGAATGGGGTTGGTCTCAGGTGACCCCACTTCCATCTGACAGCAGAGGCAGCTGTTAATTTCATCCTGGGGAATGCTAGAGGCCTGGGCGCTCTTTATAAATTAGCTTTTTGTTCTCCTAGGAAAGGGAAACAGAACAAGAGTGGTTTCCGTGTTTGATTATCCAGTGGCCAGGCAGTTGGGGTGGGAAGCATCAGCTGTGACTGATGGTCTGGCCACCACATGCTAAATCACAAGTCTCTCCCCTTCCCATATGTACCAAAGGACGTATTACCAATTATCCCAGTAATATCAGAGAAGGAGCAAGATGGTGGCTGAGTAACAGCTTCCTTGCAACTGGGGACAGTGAGACTGGGGAGAGAAGAATTCAGGCATCTCTGGCTGGCGGGATCTGCCCAGAAACATCCCTTTGGGGACATGGGGAGACAGCATGAGACTTCTGGACCCCATGAGGAAGGCAAAAGCAGTGGAGATCTGTTCATTCGGTCTAATCCTGCCAGCAGCTGTAGGTATAGCAGCAGTGAGATTGCAAACTGAAAAGGTCTTACCTGTGAGCTGTTTGGGTTTTTTTTGGACTTGGCACTCAGTTGAACTACCTTGAGAGAACTTGGGCGAGAGTGCAGAGGTCTTTGAGTGTTGTCTAGGGCCCCAGACTGAGCCACCGAGCCAGACAGAGCTACCTGTGTTTGGTGGTGGGCTATGTGGAGCCATTGTGGGAGAACTGCCCCGGCAAGCTCCACCCTCAGGGTCTCAGAACAAGCATCGGGCAGGAGCGAGTAATCTAGTGACTGAACAGCCTAAAGACAGGCAGGAGCGAGTAATCTAGTGACTGAACAGCCTAAAGACAGGAACTGAGACGCCTTGCAGCCTTAGCCGTCAGGTGCATAGGGTGAGACCGGTTTTGGCACACTGGGTAGGTGGATAGCCACTTAAGGAGTGATCCCAGCGACAAGCGTTTTCCTGGGAAAGCTTCCGCTTAGCCCAAGTTAGCAATTTAAAGTGCCGTCTAAGCAGGCTGAGGAGGGTTTAGGCTCTTCACCCTGTAGGGTTTGAGAAATCATTAGAGGCCTCCAGTCTCCATTTTGTACAGCCGTATCAACATTGTGATTAACATATCACACCCCAGAAGATCACCTCTTGCCCAGACAATATTCAGCAACATATATATACTGCTTTGTTTTTGGTTTTGTTTTGTGTTTTTTGTTTTGTTTGTTTATTTGTTTTTGTTATTGTTGTTTTGTTTTTAATTTCAACATGTCCTTAAAGATTTTTCTTTTCTTTTCTCTTCCTTTTATTTTTTCATTTTTCTAGTTTAAATATAATTTTCCATTGTTGCCTTTTTCAACAATTAGAACTTCATTTTTGCTAGTGTTTCTACCCTGATTAATTGGTTTTTTCCCCAATTTTATCCTGTAAAGTTTTCATTTTGCTTGTTTTGGTTTGATTTATTGCATTTTTGTCTTTCCTCTATACTTGGTGGAGGTGGGGTACTGTGTCCAAACAGGCTGGCAAAGAGCTGCTGACCTAACCACCCAACTCGGCACCTCCAGAGGTTGGGGGTTCTTAAGGTTGGGTCAAAGTACCCTACTGTACACCTATATTGCTCCCATCCCCCTCTCTTTGTGCCTGTCTTCTTTTTGTCAATAGTTGCTTCTACCCACCCCCTCTCCTTTCTCCTTTTTTTTTTTTTGTTTCTTTATTTTTTCCCTTCTTGCTCCCCAATCTTCTCATCCGTCTGGTCCCATACCAAAAGGACTCATCAAAACCCTAGTCCACAGGCACAGCAATTTAAAGAGCAGGAGAAGTGAAAGGAAAATTAGGGCAAGGAAACAGATAAAAGAAATCACTCATGAGGAAGAATCAGCAGAAAACTCCTGGCATCATGAAAAACCAGTCCAGAGCAACCCCCCACAAAGGACTGTGAGGTAGATACTGCAGAGGATTCCACCTATAAGGAAATGTTAGAAATGACAGGGAATTTAGAATACAGATGATGAAAACAATCAAGGAAATGAAGGAAACAATGAAGGAAACTGCTGATAAAATGGAAAAGGAAATCCAAAAACAGAATCAATTAAGAGATGAATGCTATGAAGAATATAAAA